>PVIH01003841.1:0-78186 GCA_004025045.1 Sigmodon hispidus
TTTTTTTTTTTTTTTTTTTTTTTTTTTTTTTTTTTTTTTTTTTTTTTTTTTTTTTTTTTTTTTTTTTTTTTTTTTTTTTTTTTTTTTTTTTTGAGACAAGGTCTAACTATGTAGCCTTGACTGTTATGCCCAAAATTGAGACCCCGGAGAGACCACCAGAGACAAGGATGTAGCAGAATGCAACAGCAAGGTTTATTGATGTAAATACAAGCCATGGCAGAGAACCCAGTCCAGCTCTTGCCATAGCAAGATCAGGAGGGGCTCCTGAGGGGAGCTTAAGAGCCACCTTTAAAGGGAAAACCACAATTTGGAGTTACTCTAGTACAAGGTTGTGTGCTGACAGCTAATCTGGGGAATTCCTCCTTGAATCTGGGCCCAGGAATGATGGTGGTGTATTTTGACTAGAGCATTTGCTGGTCAGATAGCAGGGCCAGGGTGCTATGGATTCTGCAGTTGGAACTTAGGTCATGCTTGCCCCTCTGTGAACAGCAGTTTCTAGCTATGGTCTCTGGGAACTGGGTGAGGGACTCTTTCTCAGGGCTCTGTCTGCTTTAGTTTAGTATAGTTCTCTAAAATGGAAGACTCCTTTTAGTCCTGGACCCCACCTGGATCATCCAGGTGTCCAGCTCATTCTCTCCTAGAACTGGGCAAACCCCTGCCAGGAACGTGGAACTGAACTCTATTTTATCTCTATGGCTACTAGAATACAAAATGGCATTTCTTGAGCTAAGTTTACTCTCTTCAGACAGGCCTGGAACTCACTATGTAAAGCAGGTCTCAAACTCCTAAAGATCCACCTGCCTCTCCTTTCTGAGAACTGCAATTAAAGATGTGCTCCACTTTACCCTGTCACAGAGAGTTCTACTACACAGGGCTT
The DNA here is from genome assembly GCA_004025045.1 of Sigmodon hispidus. Classification (NCBI taxonomy): domain Eukaryota; kingdom Metazoa; phylum Chordata; class Mammalia; order Rodentia; family Cricetidae; genus Sigmodon; species Sigmodon hispidus. The sequence continues at coordinate 878 of PVIH01003841.1, forward strand.
CCCTAACCATAACCTCCAAGGAGGCAGAAATTTTTTAAGTTTTTTTTATTTATTCATATCTAGCACTGGGTCTCTGGAGCCTAGTACTCTGTCAGCCCAGCCCCGATACTAAAGATCAGGTAACTAAAACACACACAGTGCCTTATGCAGCAGAGGACCCCTGCCTCTTCCTTACTCCCCTACTTCTGGAGCATGGCTGCCAGCCCAGCTTGCCTGGGGCTCATTGTCCCTTCCTTCCATATTATATTTGGTCTCTGATGCTCAGGATCCTGGAAGTGCTGTGTGTGCGTGGCTGCTCTCCACCTGTCTCTTTCCTCATTGTGTGATATGGATGATGATACCTACCTGCTTCCACAGTGCTTTAAGGACGCTGACTTGCCTCTACTGATGCCCACGTGGATGCTTTCACAACGAGCAGGAAAAAATCTCTTCAAATATCAGAGCACAGCCCTCAACCAGCTGCCTGCTTCCCACTACCTCACAGAGAAGCTAAACCTAACTCATGACAACTCCTCTTGTCATTAGGAGGCGTGTTATCAATTCTATTGTTCTTATCTGTGAGGGCACCTGGTTTAGCTTCTCTCGACAGCCAGCTAAGTCTGCTTGATTTCCTCACACCCACCTACATGTCACAAATGTCTGAAATGCCCTTCCTGCCTTCTCTTTCCAAAACACAGGCCCCACCTCTTCGAATGCAGATGTTTTTCACAAGACTCACTTCCTCTCAGGCCTGCCTGAGTCAGCTTTGCCAGTTTCAAGATCGCTAATTATTAAATAGTCTTTCGTGCTTACCTCAACCCTCACCCACCCCTCCCCTCCTCCCCTGGTGACTATGATGTAACTCTGTGTTTGGTAAACCTTCGCCAGTTGGCATCGGTGTTCCTGGTATCTGGCTGAATGTCTGAGAACCTATAGAACAAGAGACAAGATCTAGAATAGCCAAATTAACAGCAATAACAAAACAATGGATGATGAGGTGATCCTAGACCAGAATCACAGCTGAGTCTTAGCTAGCTACTTATGACATGGGTGGCCCTTGGCCAGATAGTGATTTTTTTTTTTGAACTCAGTTTCATGCATGTTTTTCAGGAAAATTAAAAATAATAACTATTATTTCCTGGGCATTTATTCAGTACAGTGATTATTCAAAGAACTTCACATAGTTAATTTCATCTTAATGTCAACATGAGCATCTAGATAAAATTTTTCTTCTGCTACTGGGTTTTTCGAGACTATGTAGTTCCAGAAACTAATCTGGAACTTCTTTTCTAACCCAGGCTGGCCTCAAACTTGAGATTCTTTCTTTCCTCCCAAGTTACAGATGTTCTCCAAGACATCCAACTTTTTTGCTTTATTATTTCTTTAAATTTTGAAACAGCATCTTACTACATCACACAGGCTGGCTTCAGACTCAGGACCCTCCTACCTCAACCTCAGCCTCCTAACTGAGATTACAGGTGTGATTACAGGTGTGAGCCACCGTGTTAGAATGAGTCATGTTTCTAATCACTCTGCTTCTGCATCTACAGGTGGTTCTGTGTGTGTGTGTGTGTGTGTGTGTGTGTGTGTGTTCACATGCCTCACATATAGACGTAGCTCCCATCACAGTGCCAAGAGGAAAGATAACCAGTAACTTTATGTTTTCCCCATTGGGACTAAAGTGCATAAGACCAGAAAAATCATCTCTTTTTCTCTAAAATACATTACAGGACTTAGAAAATGACCAGGTATATAGTAGGTCCTTTAAGTACATTTCTAAGGCACAAAAGATGAAGTGATCATAGAGGGGACATGCTGAATGAAGAACATTTCAAACAACCTTCGTGGAAACTGAAATGGAGAGAAGATATTAACAGAGAGACTAAAGAGTAGAGAGAATAATGACAATCGATACCGCAATGGAAATAAAGCCAGCGTTCAGGTGGGATAGACAAGACAGCATCTTTTAGCTTTTATAATTTAAAATACATCTAGGACATACAAGTTATACTCAGTTTTTTAAAAACTAGAAATCTCACTGGCCTTAAACTTTAGTTTAAATGGTTCTAAGCCTGTGGGTCTCTAAACCCTTGGGGGGGTTGTATATTAGCTGGTCTGCATATCAGATATTCATTAGTTGTGCAGTAGCAATGTAATGATTTTATGGCTGGGGACCACACGAGGACGTGTATTAGACTTAGAAAGGTTGAGGACCCCTGCTCTGGAACCTCCTGCATCAATCCCCTGAGAAGCTGACATTACAAGTAACACCGCCGCCCCTGGCTTTTTCCAGTGGGCTTTTGAATATGTCAACGCATAGCTATACTGGTTATTATTATTATTTTTATCATTATGCTTTTGGACATCTGGGCTATAGAGTTGGGTACCATCACCTTGCCGACAGTAACCATTAATGTGGATGAAATTAAGAGAACAGGAAGGAACCTGAGAATTTTCGACAGCCAGAATCAGCTGGTGGCAGGTTGTTGGGGAAACTTCTACTAGGTTGCAGTTAGAGTTGCTAACGGGGAAGAACCTTCCCATGTCATTCACACATCCGCCACAGTCGCTGCTCACACACTCCTCGGGTCTTACAAAAACTCGATGATAGGCACACAGATCCCTCCCCGAGCCTGCAGGGGGCGCAGCGCCTCGCCCTCTCACGGCACGGAGCCTCTCTAGGCAGGCTGAGACTCGGTGGTGGCGGCGCCGGGCTGCACGTCTTCCAGCACAGGTGGGTTCGCCCGCGGGGGAGGGGGTGCTGGGCTCTGCGGGACGGGGCGGGCACTGCTCTCTGCGGGTGCAGTGTGTGCTTCGGCTTGGCCCTGGAGTACCGAGGCTCCGGTTGTGGTGAGCACCTCTGCCTGACCTCGCATCCAGCCGCAGGACGTCTTTACACCCGAGGATACTTTGCCCAGGCCTGCTAGCAGCTTCCGGGAAACATCTGGGGGGCGGGGCTGTGTGGGCGGGGTTCCGTGATTGACATCTTGTTCCACAGACTGAACGGGCTACCTCTGGACCTGGACCCCTCCCCTGTCCCCAACGCTGAGCCGACACCATGGTGAGAACCCCGAATCCAGACCCTTGCCCCTGCATGCCCACGCCCTCACCCCCAGTGACTGTCTCTGGGGTTTTTGCAGGTCTGCCCTTGCAAGGCAACCTGCAACCTTATCCCCCTACCCATTCCTGTAGCATGGGCGCCTGAAGGTAAAGACGTCCGAAGAGCAGGCAGAAGCCAAAAGGCTAGAACGGGAGCAGAAGCTGAAGCTCTACCAGTCAGCCACTCAAGCTGTCTTCCAGAAGGTGGGGACCCTCAGAGGTAGCCCAACCCCCCAAGTCAAACGCAGAGACCAAAAGCTTGGCCCTGAGAGTCAGACTGCAGGGATCCAAATCTGAATTCTAAACTAATACTGTTTGTTCAGCTGTTTTACATTATACATCTGCATAAGAGTGTTGCAGAGATTAAATCTGAAAATACCTGTGAGGCTGTATAAGGATTTGCGTAGCACCTGTTGCATAGTGCCACTGTTGGGTGGCTCTGAGTTGATAATGTTTAGTCTAGAGCTGGGGAAACGCTGTGGTCTCTGACCCCGAAACCTGTCTTCTTAGCGGCAGGCTGGCGAGCTGGACGAGTCAGTGCTAGAACTGACCAGCCAGATTCTGGGAGCCAACCCTGATTTTGCCACCCTCTGGAACTGTCGCCGAGAAGTGCTCCAGCGGCTAGAAACCCAGAAGTATGTGGTGGTTCAGATCCCCTGCTTTGGTCCTGTCTGGGCGGAGAACTGGAAGAGGAAGGGGGGGCAATAGAGATAGGATAGAGGGAAGGAGATGTCAGGTGGGATGTTGAAAGGCTCTAACATCTCTTTCTCATGGTCCAGGTCCCCCGAAGAGTTGGATGCTCTTGTGAAGGCAGAGCTAGGCTTCCTGGAGAGCTGCCTGCGTGTGAACCCTAAGTCTTATGGCACGTGGCACCACCGCTGCTGGCTGCTCAGCCGCCTGCCAGAGCCCAACTGGGCCAGGGAGCTGGAGCTATGTGCCCGCTTCCTCGAAGCTGATGAGCGCAACTGTAAGTGGCCTTGGTCCTGTCCCCGCATCCTCACGTGCCCCACATCTTGATACTGGGTCTCCATTAGGGCCCAGAGTCGGGAGGGATGTGCAGGATCCAGCACCTAAATCCCTGTGACAGTGCTAAAAGGGATGGCGGAGCCACATGCAGCCTTTGTGGTTGGGGCTCTCTGAGGGCTACCAGTGGGCTAGTTCCTCTTTGTCTGCTTCTGAGATAGGTTTCCTCTCTCGACCCCCCTAGTTCATTGCTGGGACTATCGGCGATTCGTAGCTGCTCAGGCTGCTGTTTCCCCCGCAGAGGAACTAGCCTTCACTGATAGCCTCATCACCCGGAACTTCTCCAACTATTCCTCCTGGCATTACCGCTCGTGCCTCTTGCCCCAGCTGCACCCGCAGCCAGACTCTGGCCCACAGGGACGCCTCCCTGAAAATGTCCTGCTTAAAGGTAAGTGGGCCTAGAGCGATTGTTCTCAACCTGTGGGTCGAGACCCTGGCGGGGGGGGGGGGTGTCAAAAACCTTTTCACAGCACCACCAGAAAACAGATATTTACATTACAGTTCATAACAGAAGTATAATCACAGCTAATAAAGAAGCAGTGAAAATAATTTTGTGGTTGAGGGGGTCATCACAACATGAGGATGTATTAAAGGGTCCCAGCATTAGAAGATTGAGAAGCACTTGCATACCAGATCCTGCAGGGTTCCGTAGCTCTACCCCGGTCCTAATGCCTGTCAACCCTGTTCTGAGCCTGCCTTACCAAGCTACTTATTAGTCTCTCTGGGGTGTATGTATCACTCAGGTCCTGGCTTCAGGGAGCTCAGGTATCTGGTGGGAAAAATAAAAGGCCAAGGTACATGTGAAACTTGGAGAGCTGTTGGTATAGCTAGGATCCTGCCCGCATGCTGACACGACCCCATGCCTCCCTGACCCCAACAGAGCTGGAGTTGGTGCAGAATGCCTTCTTTACTGACCCCAATGATCAGAGTGCTTGGTTCTATCACCGCTGGCTCCTGGGTCGGGGTAAGCCGTGGGGGAAGGGCAGGATGACACGGAGAGGAAGATGAAGGTCTAATGTGACCCGTGGCTGTCTCTCTCCCCACAGCGGAACCCCAGGATGTTCTGCGCTGCCTGCACGTGAGCCGGGATGAGGCCTGTCTGACAGTCTGCTTTTCTCGTCCCCTAATAGTGAGTCGAGCGGTTTTACTAAGAGCATCATGGCACTCTGAGGCTGTCAGAGCTAATGAGTCTCTCTGTCTCCCATGGCAGGTGGGCACCGGGATGGGAACCTTGCTACTCATTGTTGATGAAGCACCTCTGAGTGTGGAGTGGAAGACTCCAGATGGCAGGAACCAGGCCAGCCATGTCTGGGTATCCCAGAGTTGATGGGGCGGGCCTTGGGTGGGACAATCAGTATGGCAGTAATCATGGTATCACATTTCCTTGACCTGGTGTTCCCAGCTGTGTGACCTGCCCTCGACCTCCCTCAATGACCAGTTACCCCAGCACACATTTCGTGTTATCTGGACAGCAAGTGATGCTCAGAAGGAGTGTGTGCTTTTAAAAGGTGATGCTGACTCAGGCTCCACTCCCTTGTCTCTCCTCTCTCCATCCTGTCCCTTCCTACTCCTTACCCTTTTTCCTTAGGCCGCCAGGAGAGCTGGTGCCGAGACTCCGCCACCGATGAGCAGTTATTCAGGTGATGAGAAGGAGCCCATGGACAGAGAGGGACTCCCGACACCGGGCAGTCGGGACAGGAGGCCTGGGCCTAGGGGAGGGGGATGGCTTAGAAGTGAGGGCTGTGGGCAGCATGCCCTCCCTAACCTGCCCCCCTCAGGTGTGAGCTGTCGGTGGAAAAGTCCACAGTGCTACAGTGTGAGCTTGAGTCCTGTAAGGAGCTACAGGAGCTGGAGCCTGAGAATAAATGTGAGGATGTCCCCTGAGCCAGCTCCCAAGAGCCATGCCCAGAAAGGCTGTCCAGGGAACCTCCTTGAGGTGTCTCAAGAGACTGCAAAGATCTCTCTGCCTTCTCCCCAGGGTGCCTGCTGACCATCATCCTGCTGATGCGGGCACTGGATCCCCTCCTCTATGAGAAAGAGACGCTGCAATATTTCCACACCCTCAAAGCAAGTTGGACCTGGGGGAACAGCGCAGGGGAGGCTCAGTGGGCAGTTTGAAGAGAGCTGACCCGCATAAGTGTTCCTTCCCCACCAGGCTGTGGACCCAATGCGGGCAGCCTACTTGGATGACCTGCGTAGCAAGTTCCTGCTGGAAAACAGCGTCCTCAGGATGGAGTATGCCGATGTCCGTGTGGTACACTTGGCTCACAAGGTATGGGCTCTGCTGCCCACTGCTGTCACTGTCACTGTATCCGACCTTCACTTACCACAGGTGCCTTTCTAGACACTTCCTCCCCACCAAGTGGGCTCTCTCACCTTTCCTTTGGCCTACTTCTTTACGAGGTCTTGCTTTTTTTTTTTTTTCGGTCAGTCAGTTCATCATTCTGTATGTTCCCTGAATCCTGAGTCATTGAAGCTGTACTAGGGATCTAGCTCATTGGTAGATCACTTGCCTAACATATATAAGGCCCTGGAATCAAATCCTACTAGTGAAAAAAAATTTTTTTAAAAAAAGGTCCTTTTGGGGGCTGGAGAGATGGCTCAGAGGTTAAGAGCACTGGCTATTCTTCCAGAGGTCCTGAGTTCAATTCCCAGCAACCACATGGTGGCTTGCAGCCATCTATAATGAGATCTGGTGCCCTCTTCTGGTGTGCAGGATACATGGAGGTAGAATGTTGTATCGCATAATGAATAAATAAAATCTTTAAAATATATATATATATATATATATATATACATATTTTTAAAAAAAAAAAAAAAAAAAAGGCCCTTTCACAGCCCGTGTTGTACCTTCCTTTGCTTCTTACCCAGGATCAGGGCCCCCAAAATTTAAAACCTGAATAGTTTCTAGAGATTTCTGGAAGCCTTCCAGGCTTCTCTGTTTCTGTTTCTAGTCCTTCCTAGTCATGTATGTTTGTTTGTTTTGTTGGTTTGAGGCAGGGTTTCTCTGTGTAGCCCTGGCTGTCCTGGAACTCACTCTCTGTAGACCAGGCTGCCCTTGAACTCACTGGCCTGGATCCTCCGAGTCTGGGATTAAAGGCCTGCACCACCACCCAGCTTTCCTAGTCACCCTAAGCAATCCGTTTTCCCTCATCACTGCAGCCCACCACTGCCCACTCCGACCTTTCCTGTGTGCTGTAGGACAAGCCACTGTCTGTCTCTTCCACACTTGAGGCTTCCTCTCTCGGCCTGCTCCCACTGGCCACCACCCCATAACCTTCATCTTTCCCCTCCCTGAGAGCCCGTGTTCCTATGCGCTGGGCTGTCTGTTTCTTGCATGCTGCCAGCCTCTAGCCAGAGTCTTCTGAGGTCCCTACGGAACACAGAGCAGGTGGCTCGCTCTTGCTGGCTTTTCACCTCTCCCTATTCCTAGGATCTGACCGTGCTCTGCCATCTGGAGCAGCTGCTCTTGGTCACCCATCTGGACCTGTCACATAATCGTCTCCGAGCGCTGCCCCCAGCCCTGGGTGCTCTGCGCTGTCTTGAGGTAAAGCGTTCACCCTCCCTTGTAGTCTGGGGTAGCCTTTTTCTTCCTTCTCCACTCAGAAGCTTGCCTGTATCACAGCAGTGGCTGAGTCCTGCAGGTAACCGCCTTTCCAGCCGCTCTACCACTCAGCCCAGCTCTGTGAACTTTGTCACACACCCAAGCTGTCACTCTGGGCTCCTCCGTGGCTTGTCCCAGTCTCAGTCTGCCTCTTTGACCTTGTGCCTCTCCAATTCCCCATTCCTCAGGTGCTGCAGGCCAATGATAACGCCCTAGAGTCTTTGGATGGTGTGGCCAACCTTCCCCGGCTGCAGGAGCTGTTGCTATGCAATAATCGTATCCTTCTCTCTGTCTATTTGGCAGACAGCTCAGAGGGCCACCGAGGGACAAACCGCAGACACAGACAGGGTCATCTCGAGGCAGGCCAGGAAGCAGGGCTTGGCCAGGGTGAAGCCGAGGGGAGATGATAGCCTGGGACTGCCTGGGGCTGTTATTAGCTTTTGCTTCGGAGTTCTGTGAACTGTGGCTTCCTCAAGCCAGGGTTTACAGACGGGCAACCTGTAGGATTCTTAGGAACCACATAGTAGTCTAGAAATGAGGGTTTCATATTTTTTTTTTTTTTTTTTTTTTTTTTTTTTTTTTTTTTTTTTTTTTTTTTTTTTTTTTTTTTTTTTTTTTTTTTTTTTTTTTTTTTTTTTTTTTAAAAACTTTATTTATTTACTTATTTATTTGCCTTGGTGTTTGCCTGGAACTGGAACTACAGACAGTTGTCAGCTGCCATGTGGGTGCTGGGAATCGAACCCGGGTCCTCTGGAAGAGCAGACGGTGCTCCCAACCACTGAGCCATCTCTCCAGCCCCCGGGTTTCATATTTTTTAAAAATTATGATCTCTGGTTCCTCTTGAAAACGGGAGGTTAGGGCACCTCTGACCCACATTTCCACAAAGAAGCCCCCCACAGCTCCTGATGATCCCACAAGGACCTCCTCCTTCCCACAACCCCCTCTTTAGCCAGACATTTACAGTCTCTGCTCAGAGCTTTGTTTGCCCTAGGGATGTGGATAAGAGACCATCAAAGGTGCCTCCAAGCAGCAGCCTCCCGTTTTGGGGGTGTCCAGTAGCCATCAGTGGGGTGAGGTAGAACTACTGAGCTTTCCTTGACTCTCCTGCCCAAGGCCTCCATCAGACTGCAGCACTGCAGCCTCTTGCCTCTTGCCCCAGGCTAGCCCTCCTCAACCTGCAGGGCAACTCGCTGTGCCAAGAAGAGGGCATCTTGGAGCGTTTGGTTGAAATGCTGCCCTCCGTTAGCAGTATCCTCACCTAGGAGGCCCTGCCCTCACCCTTACCCTTTAACTTATTGGGACTGAATAAAAGAATGGAGAGGCCCCTCCAGGCCGCCATTATGCCGCCACCTCCATTACCACCACTGTGCGTTTTGAGAAAAGGGCCAGGCCTTGGCGTGTGGGTCTGCTCTCCTTAAATACTCATATCTATTGTGGAGAGCCAGAACCTGAAGTCAGGACCAGAACTGGACCTGAGTCCACCTCTAGGTCTGGGGCTGGCACTGGGCCCAAGCTTGAGGCTGGGACAGGAAGTGGAATCAGGTTCGGGCTGAGTTTGAGAAGAACGGAGTCTAGCTGGGTGGAAACTCCTCCCGTGACTCCTGTGGCTCTCTGTCTCTCTGCCCCATTCTTGCTGTATTCACGACTGAAGGCTCTGGACCTCAGCGTCCAGGAAGAATGTCAGGACCCCATGCCCCACCTATTAAGACAACATCATTGATCCCTGTGAGTTACATTCAATGGCTGAAAGGCCCTTGGAGATACTTGATCCCATTCGATCCTCATATGCTCTCTGGGATGAGATTTGAACATTTGAACTGATGAAGAAATTGCTACGGCTTCCCCAAGGTTGCTGAGCTGTGTGCAAAAGCCAGATACCGAACACTTTGCTTTAGTGGGTTAACTCTTTTCCTCTTTCCATATTAATATGAAGTGATTGAACAGAGGCCTGGCCCTGAGGCATCAGGATGGGATTCTACTCCTAAGGTGCACCCCACACTGCTCTGCACTGAGTGCTGCCTTTGAAAGCTGCAGGGTCCAGGGCCTCCAGGGAGTGGCCCACGGCTTAGTGCACTGAGTCAAACTTGGCTCAGTGGGGACAGAGGATGACTGATTAAGAGTTTGGCAAACCAGGCATTTTCCTGGTTCTCTGGGACCTGCTTGGGCTCATGTGTGCTCACATGCCCTACCCCTTGAAGCCCTGCCTCTTCTCGTATCCAAAGTGATACACACAACAATCTCACAGCGAAGCCCTTTGGCTGACCTGTCTCATACCGGCCTTGAATTTTGATTTCCACTGATGAAAACTGGGAGTGTTGGAAGTGGCGGAAAAACCTCTGCTAGGTTCCGGAGCTGGCCAGCTCAACAGGGGAAAACCTACATGATGCTTAGTCTGTTGGCCCTCTTCTGTAATCCTAGCACTTGGGGGGCTAAAGCAGGGGATTGCTGTGATTTCAAGATCTGCCTGGGTGCTCTATGTAAAACCATTTCCAAACAAATCAAAAAGTCAGTGTGGGTGGGGATCTTGGAGCTTCCGTTCTCACTCCTGAGACACCTCTGCACCAGATACATTTTCAAATAGATTGTTGACACATCTGCTTCAAGGTCTTTTTTTGGCAAACTCTGTTTTCACTATCTTCTGATTGGCCCCCAGTAGAGCTGGAATTCCAGTGAAGTAGAGTAAGGTTCTGGCTGGTGATGTCAAGGGCAGGACCTAAGAAGGGCCTCCCTAAAGCCTGGCCTCTCTCTGCCTTGGGGCTGTCTTAATGACATCTCTGGAGTTTCTCTCCCAGAGTCAGGAAGTACAGAAAGTAGGTTCCTGGAACCGGTTGGTCTAGATTCTCAGGAAGAATCCCAGGCTGGAAATGAGGAGAAATGTCCATCTCCAGCTGCCCAGACACTCTCAGTGAAACAAGGGAATGCCAGGTAGTCTGGAAAGCAGGCCCCTGCTCACCCAGACCTAAACCTCTGCACTTACAAGCTGTGAGAGGTAAACAAGATTGTTCCTCTGGTGACCGCCTTAATCTCAAACTAGGAGACAAGAACTGAGGGACAGCTCACTCATCTGGGGGCTGTAGAGCAGCTGGAAGGAGAAGCAGATGGGAAGCAGTATGCTGAGGGATGGGAGAAGATCTGGTAGAGCTGGCTGGTCAGGGACTGGCAGGCAGGTGGAGCCAGTTTGAAGACCTGGCTGCTGATGTCATCTGTCTGCAGCCTGAGGTACTGGGATCTTCCTGCCTGGCAAAGAAAAGTTCCAGGCCCAGGGACCAGTTCCACTAGGTCAAGCCTGGTGGGTACTGCAAAAGCTTGGCAGCAGGGGCCATAAGAGCAAAAGCAAGCATCTCCAGACTGGAAATAAATCTGCCCTACAGGGATGTGAATGGAAGAGGAATCCCCTTCTCTGTTGCTCTTTGGACACTCAGTGTGGCAAGAATCAAGTTGGTGTGGGGTCCATCACCAAAAGCTCTCCATTTTCACCTCAGCCCCAGATCTGACAGGACCTGACCCAACCTCCCTTAGGATGATCTCAGTTCCTAGAAAGGAGAAAATCCCGCCCCTACTTGGGGACAGCCCCCAGAGACTAGCCTCTTGACCGAATGAGGGATGAAGCAACCACCTTCCCCTTTTCCCAGAAGCTCAGCCACGCCCACCCTCCCCTCATAAACCTCTCACCCGGCCCGCCCTACACCTTCTACTCGCGTGGCTGCGTCCAGCCTGTTGGTCCCGTCCCATACGCCCTGACCTGCTCCACCCGGGCCCGGGACCCAGTGGTGCCATCATCAACACCGCTGCCAGGTGAGAGGCTCCAGCGTCCGTCCATCTCAGCGCTGGGCCACAGCAGGTCGTCGTTGTTGGGACACACAGTCCAAAGCTCAGAAAGGAAGGCTCTTCAGTGCATACCTGCTGTGGGCTGAGACCCGGTTTTCTTTCGTGGGGCCACTCTATGCTTACGCCTGCTGTACCCTGTCCACAGCTCTGCCTAAAGTTTGCCCTGATGTGAGGAATGTGGGGGACTTTGACCCCCGCCAAGCCACCTACCTGTCTCCGTCAAATAGTCCTAGAGGCTGGACCTCTAAACTGAGAAGCCAGCAGCTGGAGGAACCAGCACAGTGGGGTTTGGGGCTGTGACAGCTGTATGCTTAGGGAGAAGTGCATTTCCTCAGATGGACCCTCAAGGGTTTCTCCACTGGATTGTTTTTGGATGTGATTTAGAGGAAGGTTTTTTTCTCTGCAGCATGGGGTGCTTTTTTTGGGTGACTGAATGGAGTCTTTGGGGCATCTCAGGGTTAGAATAAGATTATCTCGGTCACCTAGCTGGTTCTGAACCAACTTCTCTGAATAGAGTTTCTGGATGGGTGGAATGGGCATCCTGGGCACCGGAGACCTGGTTGGACCATCCCCTGTCTTTCCTTCTCAGGCACAATGGAAGGTCCTCGCTCAGATGTGGGTCGCTGGGGTGAGAACCGCTGGCAGCCCCCTACCACACCATCACCGGAGCCGGAGCCGGAGCCGGACAGACGCTCGCGTTCTCGCCGAGGAGGAGGAGGAGGAGGCCGTTCCTTCTGGGCTCGCTGCTGTGGCTGCTGCTCCTGTGGGAACAGAAATGATGATGACTGGGGACCTGAGCCTTCCGGCTCCAGAAGCCGGGGGTCCAGTTCCCGGGGTGGCCGGAGACCTGAGTCCAGGGGCAGTGCTGTAAATGCAGCTGGAGATGGCACCATCCGAGGTGAGGCTCTCCACCCTAGCAGAGAGGCGATCAACCTTGATGGGGCGGGCCTAAGATTTGTCCTGGCACCTCTGTGGGGCTGCAGGACTTCACGGGGAGGTCTGGGCTGCTTGTGGACTCGTCACTGACCCAGCAATGTGGCCTTGCAGAGGGCATGCTGGTTGTGACTGGCGTGGATCTGCTGTGCTCACGCTCGGACCAGAACCGCCGAGAGCATCACACAGACGAGTTTGAGTATGATGAGCTGATTGTGCGCCGCGGGCAGCCCTTCCACATCATCCTCATCCTGAACCGAGAATATGAGTCCTCTGATCGCATCGCGCTTGAGCTTCTCATCGGTGAGTGGGGCCTGGGGTGAGAGGGCTAAAGGCCCTGGTCTTGTTGGAGGAGAGGCTGGTGTTAGGTTCGGGAGGTCTTTAGGCTCCTCCCTGGCATGCCTCACCTCTGCCAAGAGGCAGGTGCAGGATTCTTCATGTTCTCCTAGTGGTGAGCTCAGGGAGGCCTTGGTGCTGCAGTTTCCTGAGCTGGTTTTCCTCAAGCCTCCAAGAGCATCTCTCTCTCACACAGCACCTCCTCCTTGGGCTGCTCTGTGTCTTTTCTTTCAGCATGGTTGGCTCTGTGTCCCTTCTTTCTGGGTCTTCCTTACTCATTCCCCTACCCCCTATGTGTCTATCTCTTGACCTCTCCACACCATGGCCCCAAGGCAGGTGCCTCCCTCACCGTTGACTGCCCAGGCTGGTGATTATGCAGCTGTTGGGGGCGGGTGACTCTTCTCACCCTTTGATTACAGCCCAGCCATGCACACCCCAGCCTCTAATTTCCCAGGTACCCCTACCACCTCCAGAAATGCTCTGGGCTCTAGAAGCTGTGACCCAGGGAGCAGGCCACACTGCCCTTTGGTATTTGGAGTGTTCTTTCCTATGAGTCAAATGAACTCAATTTAATTTTCCTTCAGTCCAGTGGGACAGTGAGGGAGTCAGTGGGTGACAATGGCCCAAGAGTATCCCCTCCCTATTTGAGTTCATTGTCAGGGGAACAGGTTTGGGATGTTGAACTGGAGCTCTGCCCTGACACGCAGGAGAGTATGGGGCGGCCACCATGCTGCTCTGTGGAGATTGTCACAGATTGATGTGGTAACCCTACTTAGGGACACACAAATTGGCTCATAGACATTTTGGGTGGGGCTAAATGAAGTCTTAGTGTCTCTCCCAGTTGCAGAGAAATTCTCTCACTGCCTAAATGCTGATTTTGTTACCCTAGGAAACAGTCCTGAGGTGGGCAAGGGTACCCACGTGATCATCCCCGTGGGCAAGGGAGGCAGTGACGGCTGGAAGGCCCAAGTGACCAAGTCCAGTGGACACAGCCTAAACCTACGAGTCCATACCTCTCCTAATGCCATCATCGGCAAATTTCAATTCACGGTCCGCACACGCTCAGAAGCTGGAGAGTTCCAGTTACCTTTTGACCCCCGGAATGAGATCTACATCCTCTTCAACCCCTGGTGCCCAGGTAAACCAGCTAGGGTCAATAGCCGGGGGAGAGTAGGTCAGGGCTTCCTTTCCCGGGATCCAGGTGGGTGTCCGAACATCTGGTCAGAGCAAAAGATTACCTACCTGCCTCCCCGCTCCCTCTCACGGATGGAGACCCACTGTAGAAAGGAGACCCACCTCACTTCTTCTGATGAGGGTCTTGGCCACAGCCGACCTTGTTTCTCACCACCCTTCCCTAGAGCGTGCAGCCTGTTAGGCTAGAAGAATCCCACCCTCTCCTTCTTGTGTGGATATGAGTTCTGCAGAGCTGGCTAAGGGGAGGGGAGGACCCAGGAAGAAAATGGATAGAATGTGCTATGTGCTTTTGGGGGGGTGCAGAGGACTTAGTGTACGTGGACCATGAAGACTGGCGACAAGAATACGTGCTTAATGAATCTGGAAGGATCTACTATGGGACGGAGGCACAGATTGGTGAGCGGACCTGGAACTATGGCCAGGTATGGCTGGGCTGGCCCTCATGCACTCAAGGGAGATGGAAGTGAGGGACTGGGCAGGAGCATCACTGTGAGGGGCTGCGCTCACTTCTGCCCTGCTTCCTTCCAGTTTGATCATGGGGTGCTGGATGCCTGTCTGTACATCCTGGATCGGAGAGGGATGCCGTATGGAGGTCGTGGGGACCCAGTCAGCGTTTCCCGGGTCGTCTCTGCCATGGTGAGCACCCTTGTATCTGTGTCTTCCTGCCCCGCCCTTTATGGGTTTCCACCCCGTCCCTAAAGGAAGTGCTGAGGGAAAGGGTCATTTCTGTTCTTCACCCCCCTGCCCGTACCCCCCCTCCACCTTTCATGGTTTCTGTTCCAGCTCCTTTGGAATGTGGGGCCAAACCCCAAACTTGGCACACCCAGTACTCACATTCCAGTGTTACAGCAAGGGGCGTGGGGGGGCAGGTGCGTTGGGGGAGGGGTGGGTGGGGCTTAGGTGATGTCTAGTTCTTGAGGTTGCAAGGTTAGGGGCTGGGGAATCCAGAAGATCCTGAGCACCTCTCCAAATCCAGCCACACCCTATCTTTTCCTGGGCAGGTGAACTCCCTGGATGACAATGGAGTCCTGATTGGGAACTGGACTGGCGATTACTCCCGAGGCACCAACCCCTCAGCGTGGGTGGGCAGCGTGGAGATCCTGCTTAGCTACCTACGCACCGGCTATTCTGTCCCCTACGGCCAGTGCTGGGTCTTTGCTGGTGTTACTACCACAGGTAGTAGAAGGAATGGGTCAGGAATAGTCTGGTCTCTGTCAGGAGGGAAGGGTTCCATTTCTGCCCAGCCCAGCTGTGGCTACAGGACAGGGTGCCACTAAGGGTGGATGATAGCACAGCCTTAATTATCATTAATTAGTGTTAACAACTGAGAAAGGCCTAAGGGGGAGAAGGAAAAGCAACAATCTGGGCCTGAGCCAAGCCAGTGGCTTTGTAACCCAAAGGCCACCCGGGTCTTCTTCCCCCTGATTCTGGTGGTCCCTTCAGGCTTGGCAGCTCAGCTGCCATTTCCTTCTCGCTGAAGCTACACCTGCAGTCAACCTCTGCCCCAGCCCTTAACCCTGGCTCCTCCACAGTGCTGCGATGCCTGGGCCTTGCTACGCGTACCGTCACCAACTTCAACTCTGCACACGACACAGACATATCCCTCACTATGGACATTTACTTTGATGAGAACATGAAGCCACTTGAGCATCTGAACCATGATTCTGTCTGGTGAGCACAGGGTGAGGGGTGGCCCGCCACTCGTCCTAAAGATGGCGTGAGGCTTGGATGCTGAGCTGTGGTAGGGATGGGAACTGGAGAGGACCTGAATGCCAAGGTCAGCCCAGAGCTCCCTCCAACCTCCCTAGGAACTTCCATGTGTGGAATGACTGCTGGATGAAGAGGCCAGATCTGCCCTCAGGCTTTGATGGGTGGCAGGTTGTGGATGCCACACCCCAGGAGACCAGCAGTGGTAAGTCAGGCCTCGTCAGGACCCTATCCTGACACCTCCTCAAACTAAGTGTTGTCCCAGGACTTGGCTAGAGAGCCAAATCCTTTAATCCTACAGTTCTTTACATGACTTATAAATCAAACACCATGCTGCTATTAGTTTATCTTCCTCTCTTTATATAGCTACTTGACTTAATTTTATTTTATAATTTATAATGATTATATATATCTGAATATACTCAGATAGTTCAAAAGTTTAAAAAGATTCAAGAATATTCAGTCAGAGGTTTTCCTTCCCCTGAAAAGTCAATTATTCTTACTTGCCTTTTAACTTACATACTCTAAATATAATTAAAAGACACACACTTATGTATATGTCTGAAAAGTCATAATTAAGTCTGGGTTCAAATCCCAGCACACACACACACACACACACACACACACACACACACACACACACACACACACGAAGAAAAGGTTATAAGTAATAAATCTGTATATGGAAGTAAAAACAGTATAGAATTGAATAAGAGTTATTTATTTTCTATTAGATGTTTTTAAAGTAAATTTCTATTTAGGGAGGGTCTCACCCCCAAACCTGATTATCAAAACTGATCCATTGTAATTTCCAAGGACAAATCTATATTTCTTCCTAGTCCTGCTTTTGAACCTGGCGCCTTGAGCATGCTCAGGAGGTCTCTACCCTTGAGCTGCACTCTGCATTTTTTCAATTTTTATTTCAAAACTTCCCTTGGTGATGTATAAGGCCACCCATGTTCGGGACCCATTCTGTGCCAATGGGACCCATGGTAAATGGTGCCTCTTGGAGGTAGAATAACTTTGTCTGGGTCTCCAGAAGAGCGAACCCTAGTTCTCTTTCTTTTTGTCCCCTCGCTCACTGCAATCTTGTACCGTGCACAGAAGTCAGGGCTCAGACAGGTTGAGGGGAAACACCTCTGTATCGCTCACATGACCTGTCAGCTGCTCATCTCTTCTATCCACATATGCCTCCCCATAGAGGTGAGACCTGATGTCCGTGCTCACACAGCCTCCTCTCCCCCTGGCTTTGGGTCTACCTCCAGGTAACTTGGCCGGTCCCACCAGATGCTTCCTTCTCCACCTTCCTAGAATAGAGAGCCTTGGTCTAACTTGGTTCTTCTGCTGGCTACTTCCCAGACCATCCTGTCAATCATCTGTGTAAAAGGGGTCCTAGGTTGCCTAAGCCAGCAATGCTTGCAGTGTACTGGAGACCTGATCTCTGGTCCAGCTCTAAGACATAACGGGACAGGTGTCAGGCAGGGGCTCTGAGCAGGACGGCCAGGACCTAAGTGGACCACGGTTACTTCTTAGATGAGTGATATTGGCAGGGAAGCACCTCACACCTTTGTGTGTTGTGTTCTTGTATGGAGTACTGTGTGTGTGTACCATATGATGTGGGTGGGAGGATTAAATGGGCACCATGTATAAAGAGAGCTAGTAGCATGCCTACCACATTACAGCCACTCAGTAAATAGAAGCCTTTTCCAGCTGTCTCCTAAGATGCTGGCAGATCTCTCACTGGCTGAGCCTGTTTCCCCATCTGAAAAAGGAGGCCAGAGCATTAGGTGTTAAGGCTCTTTCCTGTTGGCTAGCCCTCACATCCTGGTTACACTTTCTGTCCCAGCCAGCCTTTCCAGCCAGCACACTGTCCCTCGGAAGCCCTCCTGAGTATAATAAGGGCAGTCTCTTCCTTCCCACCACCCTTCTCAGGAGGTCAGCGTGTGGTGCATTGCAAAGCTGAGGTGTTTCTGAAATAGTGAGGGGACATCACTACTCTCTCAGCCAACCAGAACAACTATGGATAGATTATGATAAGAGTCTGGGGAAGAATGTCCTGAACTCAGAACTGTGGACAGAGCAGCCAGTGGAGAGTGCTGTCAGCCTGACTATCCAGAGGCCCCTCCCACGCCCACCCTGCCCTGCGGGCCTCCTCAGACCCACCACTGGTCTCACTTCCCCAGGCATTTTCTGCTGTGGCCCCTGCTCCGTGGAGTCCATCAAGAATGGCTTAGTTTACATGAAGTACGACACACCCTTCATTTTTGCTGAGGTGAGAGCTGGGCTCCAGGTACCTCCTCCAGCAAACAGTCTGAAGCGACCAGAGCCCTGGCCTCAGTCCCGTCCTCTGGTCCTGACTTCACCGCTGACTGACTAGCTGAGTAACCTTGGGCAAGGCACTTACATTGCAGTCTGTTTCCTCAACTGTAAAAAGGAGATAATAATGGCTGCCTTGCTTCCTGTACTCAGGATCAAAAGACATAATGCGTATGGGGCTGCCTCAGAAGTTGTAAAGCCAGTGAATAAGCATAAGGGAAAACTGTTATTAATGCCAAAATGGCTGCAAGGAGCTGCCTAGGGTATCTTCCTCCCTGTTCTCTGGCTATGGCTGCTTCAGTTTGGAAACGCTCCCAGCTGGACCCTGCTTGCAGCTCTGGGGTGGAGGGAGGAGGGCTCTGCAGGTCTAGCCCATCTTCCTGGCTCACTCCGTCCTGCGGTCTTTGCTGTCCCCTAGGTGAACAGTGACAAGGTCTACTGGCAACGACAGGATGATGGCAGCTTCAAGATTGTGTATGTGGAGGAAAAGGCCATTGGCACACTCATTGTCACAAAGGCAGTCAGCTCCAACATGCGAGAGGACATCACCCACATCTATAAGCACCCAGAAGGTAACATTCTCCCAGACCATCCAGCGCCAGGCTAAGGGTTCCTGCAGGTCATTGGCTACCCCAGCAATGGCTTAAACTCACCTTTGACCTCGACCTCCAGGCTCAGAAGCAGAGCGGAAGGCTGTAGAGACGGCTGCTGCCCATGGCAGCAAACCGAATGTGTATGCCACCCGGGACTCTGCTGAGGACGTGGCAATGCAAGTGGAGGCACAGGACGCTGTGATGGGACAGGATCTGACAGTCTCCGTGATGCTGACCAATCGTGGCAGTAGCCGCCGCACTGTGAAGCTGCACCTCTACCTCTCTGTCACCTACTACACTGGTGTCGCTGGGCCTACCTTCAAAGAGACCAAGAAGGAAGTGGCACTAGCCCCAGGAGCCTGTAAGTGCTCCCTCCCCAGACATGCCCCTATATGGTACCCCCCCCCAGCTCTGCACCTAGATGATGCTCCTTCTCCATCTCTGCCTTTAGATAATGCTCCTCCTCAACCCTCCCCTAGATGATGCTCCCTCCCCAGACATATCCCTAGATGATGCTCCCTCCCCAGACATATCCCTAGATGATGCTCCTCCTCAATCCTCCCCTAGATGATGCTCCCTCCCCAGACATATCCCTAGATGATGCTCCCTCCCCAGCCCTGCCCCTAGATGATGCTGTCTCCCTAGTTGAGTCTCTAGATGGTCTAGACTAGTCTCTGCCTCATGGATAGTGCTTTCTCCATAGCCCTGTCCCTACATGGTACTCCCTCCCTATCTCTGCCCCTATGTGTCAAGCACCTTAGCTTTGGCCATAGAAGCCCTATAGCAATAGGGAGCACTTCTGGGGAGGCTGTATGTGGGGAAGAAGGCCTGTGATTGCTATGTATTTCCTTCCCAGCGGACTCTGTGGCCATGCCTGTGGCCTACAAGGAATATAGGCCCCACCTTGTGGACCAGGGGGCAATGCTGCTCAATGTCTCAGGCCATGTCAAGGAGAGTGGGCAGGTGCTAGCCAAGCAGCACACCTTCCGTTTGCGTACCCCAGATCTCTCTCTCACGGTGAGTGTGGCTTTCTGGTACCCAAGGGATGAATAGAGAGCAGGAACCTGGGGCTAAGGGAAATCATGGGCAAGGGGAGAGCACTAAGCCTGAAGCAAGTTGCCCTGAGGAGCCTGATAGGAGAAGGTTAAGGACCAGACCTGGCCTTAATTTCCTCATCTGTAAAATGGGTTCTCAGGTCTGATTCTGTAGCAGCCTCAAGTTGTAGAATAGATATGAGTTTCCCTTCTGTTTTTTAAGGTGTTTTCTCTCAGGGACATAAATGTGGAACTTGGCAAGATTCCAATTCTACTATGCTTCTCCTTTGGGTGCAAAGTATGGGTCCTACATGTCTGGCCAGGGTCTCTGATAAGGGGCTGATCTGTTTCCCTCAGTTACTGGGAGCAGCAGTAGTTGGCCAGGAATGTGAAGTACAGATCGTGTTCAAGAACCCCCTGCCCATCACCCTTACCAACGTCGTCTTCCGGCTCGAAGGTTCTGGGTTACAGAGACCCAAGATCCTCAACGTTGGGTGAGTCTGATATCTCCAGCTCTGTTGCCCTCCCCCTTCTGAGCTGCCCTGAGCCTCAGCTTTGCTGCCCTTTTCGTCAGGACCCCACAGAGCAGCTTGGGGCCAGCAGGCAATCTCTAGCAACTCAAGCCAATCAGCCCAAGCTGTGCTCAAGACCTGCTGAGTGTCTCCTGGTGCAGTGTCCCTGCCCTGCCTCACCTTCTAATTAGGGAGATGAGGCTCACATGGGAATCATTAGTAGCCCATCCCTAACATTTTCCAAATATGGAAGTGTTGACCATGCACTTTCAGGAATATTATCTCATTTGGAGATCAGACAGGCCCTTTAAAGTACATTAGAGACCATCGTATGATTAAAAGGAGAGGTGATCTCTAAAGACAGAGATCCCTTGCTCCACTGCTCCTGACTAGGTCTCCTTGGTCAGGTGCCTTCACTGGCCTAAGCCTGTGTGCGCTCACTTGACAATGAAGCTAGCAGAGCCCCTGGGCCACTCGCCCAGCATGTGGTACAGCAAGTCTGCACTTAGTTTTTAATTGTTGTCATCATTCTCTACCCTATGAATGGGGAAGCTTCATCTCAGCTCATAAGGGCAGGCTGTTCTCCCGTCGGTGGCACAAACCACCCAGACAATCAGAGAGAGGTGAGCCCTGACTCTTATGCCCTCAGCTAGCTTGGATCTGATCTCCACGGGGCGAGGCTCTGGGCCCAGTGAGGGCACATGGCACTCATGTGTCTGTGCCTGTTGCTGTCATCTGGGAGACACTTGTTGCCCACTGCTCCTGGGCAAAGCATGAGGCGAGGACCTTCCAAGCCAGCCTTTTCCTGACAGGAGTGAGTGTCCTGTTCGAAGAGAGGGGCTGTGAGAAGGCCTAGGGTAGAGGCCCACCTAGCCTGCCTTTCCCCTCAGACCTTCTGCTGGTAGCCACTAGTGTTATCAGGCCAGAGATGAGTTTATTATCTTGTTCTTTGGCCTATCCTGGGACCAAGGGCTTTCATATCACAAAGTAGCACAGAGGAGACTCTACAAGATGTCAAATGACAAGGTGTAAGATGTGTCCTAGGCCATCACTCTACTGCACTCACAGGGCAGTGGAAGGAGGCTCTTGTCTCGGGCACACACCCTGGTCAGGCTTGCCAGGCTCGCCAGGCCTTCGACTCTTGGGCTGCTCCCACCAGGACAGGGCCACTGCTAGGAGAGCTGGCCTTTCTTGTGTGCAAGGCTTGCATGGTATCCTGGCCCCACCCTCTCAGCCAAGGTCTCCATTGCAAGAGCTGGGTGATACCTGGTCTGGCAGCTGCTTCCTGGTTGATGCTAGAGCTGAGAGACTCCAGGACACTTGGTAGCCTCAAGGGAACATATCAGACCCTAAGATGGGTGTTACTTTACCTCTCATTTACACATCAAACACTGTGGCATGGAGCCCAATTACACCACAAGGTGTGCCACCCAGCCTGGTGACTGGCCACTTAATAAACATTCCAGCACTCACTCCTCCGGTTGACTGTGTCACCAGGGAGGCTGGACATTCTTGGGAAGTTCCCCTAGAACCAGAATCACGCTCTCTCTAAACCTTTCATGGCCAGTGTCCATTCTCAAAGGGTAGGTTTGACTTTAGGGGAAAGGCTGAAGCAATTTAGGGTCAAAATTAATTATCCAGGAAAACGAACAAGTAGACAATAATGTCTGTATCATTGAGGGATTGTGCACACCACAAAGGGACATAGGCACACAGAAGAGGTGGAGGAGGAGAGGTCTGGGACGTCTGTTGCCAAGGAGATTGACATTAACAACCAGCAGCTAAGGGACATCCCAGCTTTTGCAGCTGACTTGCTCTTAGCTTAAACTTGAAAACAGGGGGGTGGCTAGGGCCTCACCTGGGCTATAAGAATGGGTGTAGGGAAGACTATGATGTTCCTACCTGGGAGCTGCATAGTAGGTTTTTGGAGTTGTTTTTTTTTGGTGGGTGGGGGGTACAATGTTAGTGGTGGTAATCAAAAGGTTAACTTCTGAAATAATACAACTCAATTATAGTAGGCTTTTGAAGGCTATTGTAAGGCTAAGTAACCTTTAACTTTCCATCTATAGAGAAATAGAAATACATAAGAACACAGATGTATAGCCAGTCAAAGCGTACCTGCCATGACACCCACCCACCTCATCTCACTTTACACTGTCTTATGAACAAGCGAGGCCCAAAGGAGTGACTTACCTTAAACACACTGCTCCAGGGGACCTCAGTGCAGCCTCCAAGCTGAGGGCTTTGCCCCAAGGAACCTCACCTTCAGAACTAGAGATGCTAGTTCATTCCCTAGGCAGACAACTAAGTGAGGTCTAGTGCCCAAAATGGGGACCATAAGAATCTGAAAACAAATACTATCCCTAACCCTAACCATCACGCTAACCCTAACAACCCTAACCATAACCATAATCCTAAAAACCCTTACCCTAACCCTAAGAACCCTAACCCAATAAATCCTAACCCTAACCACAACGCTAACCCTAACAACCCTAACCCTAAACCTGATCTTAAAAACTCTAACCCTAACCAGGGCACTGGGAATCAGAAGTACAGGTTTGTGAAGAATCAGGGGATACTCTAGCAGGCATGAACTGACTCCATAATGTTCATATTTAAAGTGCAGTGTGTTGGGTGAGATGGTAAATACCTGTAATCATAAGACTTGAGAGGCAGAGGCTTGAGGGTCGAAAGTTCAAGGCCAGCCTCAGTCATGTAGTGAATTTGAGAGTAGTCTGGGATACATGAGACCCTTTCTGAAAAAACAAAAGAGTAAAAGAATGAAGTATGTAGGTTGAAGGAAGAGATCCGGAAAAAGAAGATTCATTTTCCTGGGGCAGGAGGTGCTCGGGAAGCCTTGCTGAGGCAGTGGTGTGAGGCAGAACTTGGAGAAACTAGGGATGAAGTTGTCAGGACAAGGAGCTCAGGGAGGGCATGATCAGCACTGCAGAACATACCAGAGGTGAGTTTGGCCAAGGAGAGATGTCCATGGGGCTGGTCCAGAGGAAGGATGGTGGGTTGATGCAGCTGTGCAAGGGAGGGGGCTGAGTCAGAATGAGCCTGTAGGTCAGGTTAGGGATCTGACCTCTCTTTCAGTAAGCACCAAGGAAGCCCAACCCTTGAGGGACTAGTTCACTTCCCAGTAATTAGCAGCCTAGGGAAAGGTGAGATGGCCAGGGAGTCTGGTGAATCCTCCTCATTTCCAAGGGTGCTCTGGAATATATTTTCAGGAGGACACTGGTGTTTGAGTCACACACATACACACAGAGAAATATGAGAACATGTCATTTTAAAAATGTCAATTGTCCGTGCTTGGAATAAGTTTTTCTCTGGATAACATCTTTCTGTTAATTTGTTACATGAAGTTGCCCCTTTGTGAGGACAACTGTGACCCATTTCTTTAGCTTGGATTCTGGCAGAACTGAAAGCATTTAGGATCCCTGTTGGGCCTCCGTGTCTGGAGATGGGGTGGCTTACAGCAGGGGTAGTGGGGACTAAAAGCAGTCCGGGCTGCTGTCTTAGGATAGCATCACCTATCCAGGTGGAGTAGGGATGGAAGAGGTGGTGCAGGTGGCTGGTGTGGAGGTGGCCTCGGGTGGAGACTGTCTGTGCCGTGAGTGGGTGTAGATTCCTGCTGAACCCAGGAATGCCTGGATAGCCCCACCTCTTACTCTTTCCTTCCTGGCCGCTCTGGGTCAGTCTTTGCTCTTGACTTTCCCCTTTGTTACTCAAGGTTCATTGATACCATCTCTGTCTACAGGGACATCGGAGGGAACGAAACAGTCACACTGCGCCAGACATTCATGCCTGTACGACCCGGCCCCCGCCAGCTCATTGCCAGCTTGGACAGCCCACAGCTCTCCCAAGTACACGGGGTCATCCAAGTGGATGTGGCCCCAGCCTCTGGAGGCAGAAGCTTCTCCGATGCTGGCGGTGACAGTCGCTTGGAGGAGAGCATACCTATGACATCCCGAGGAGGAGCTTAGCCCCAGGCCAGAGCAATGGGACTGGAATCAGGCAAACAAGGACACTGCCCCAGTATGGGGACCACCACAAAGAAGCTAGCTCTCCAGGCTCCGGCAGGAAGGCTGGGCACCTGGGGAGCCAAGTTGATCTTCACCTGTGCTGATAATAAACTTTTTTTTTTTTTTTAATGAAGATGCTATTTAGTATGCTTGTCAATCTAGGGCAAGAAATATGTGGCATTTCTTGTCCCTGATTCTGAGAATTGTGGCTGGAAGGGAATAGTGCCATCTCAGCCACCCCTGAAATAGAGCTTGCTTAGCTTCATGGCCACCACATCTAGCCCAAACTGTATTTTCAAATATTCTTGAATTAATTGGGTCTGATAGCACAGGCCTGTGATCCCAGTTACTTGGGAATTAGGAGAATCTAAAGTCTAAGACCTGCCTGAGTTACAGCGTGAGTTCCAGGTCAGCCTAGGTAACTTAGGGAGACCCTGTCTCAAAATCAAAAGTGGAAGAGCACTGGGAATATAGCTCAGAAATATGGCACAGTATTTGCTTGGTATGTTTAAAGTCTTTGTACTAGAAAAAAAATCTCAAAGAATTTGTGTAGAAGTGATTATGTTCATTGTTGAAAGTCAACAGAAATAATAGGATAACAAGGTGTGTACACAGGTGAAGATGTTGTTACCAAGACTGACGACCCAAGTTCCATCCCGGGACCCATGCAGCAGGAGGAGGGAGCCCGTCCCAGCTCCTACAGTGGTCTTCTGGCCTTCACATGCACATCATGTGGTAGCATTAAAAAGGCTAAGACAGGAGAATCCTGAGTTTGGGCTACTCATCAAGATCCCACCTCAAAAAAGCAAGCAAGCAATCAGGCATGATGCCACATACCTTTAATCCCAGTACTTCAGGGAACAGAGGCAGGTAGACTTCTGAGGCCAGCCTGGTCTACATAGTAAGTTGCAGAGCAGTGAGAGATACACAGTGAAACACTGTCTCAAAAACAAACAAACAAACAAACAATCCCCCTCCCCTCAAGAAGGCAAGATAACAGTCTTGCTCCTGAACCTCAGTGGCTGCAGCCTCCTCTCGGCTCAGCCTTGAGGTGCTGGATAAGCGACTCAGGGCTCCCCTGAAGTGTCATCCTGTACCCAGCTATACTTTCCTACACATTTTTAGCCATTCTCTGATGTTAAGAACCACCAGCTCTCCAACTTGCTTATCTACTGCCTTCTTATACCTGTACCAGATGTCTGACAGACACTCCGGGTGTGGCCTCCCTCCATTCTAGCCTCTGGTAGCCATTGCTATCTTGGTAAATGACAGCTCTGGTGTAGTCTGATGTCTGGACCCACAGATCCACAGTTGCTTAGCCCCAATAATCACACAAAGGCTTATATTAATTACAGTTTGGTCTAAGGCTCATGTTTATCACTTGCTAACTCTTTATACTTTAGGTTAGCCCGTATTTCTGTTTAGCCACATGGCTTGGTACCTTTTTGCTCAGTGCAGCATCCTCATCCGGCTTCCTCTGCCTCTCGCTGCCATCTCTGCTCTGCTCTTCTGCTTCCCAGTGCTCTGCTTTCCCAAAGCCTTGCACTCCAAGTCTTGAAGTTGCTCTTGATTCTTTCCATCCTTCTACATCCCACACCAGTCCATGGGAAAATCTGATGGTTTGTCTTTCCACACATATGCCCAGAAGCAGCTGTTCCCACGCCAAACTCTTTGGTCCCGTCCTGGGTCCCTGCATTGAGCTTCCTGGGTTTTCTCCTGACTCAGCACCACCACAATGTAGAGTCTGACCACATCAACCCTCTGCTCAGAACCTAGCTTCACCCAAAGCCTGGAATCCTGGGACTAGCTACTTTGACCGACATGCTCCTCTCTAGTCTTGGTCCTTGTCTGGCCTTCGCCTTTTGTCTTTCTTGGTTGTGCTTGTTTCGGGGATTCTGGGTGACTTCATCCTCTACTGGAGAAACCCCTTTCCAAGTACCACAGTGGCTTGCTCCGACATCGCTTTTTAGTATTGCTCGACTGTCCCCATATTGGAGGTCCCCCCTTAGCACTCATTTTAAAATTACAACACCTACATCCCTTCTGCCCCACTGAGCTTTTTCTCTGTAGCTCACAGTACATATCTAATTCTTTCCATGACTGGCTTGTTAGCAAATTCTCTTTTCCCAATCTGCCCATCATAGTCCAAGCCTCAAACTTGAAATCCTCCTGTCCCGGATCCCCAAGTGCTATATTAAAAGCTCACATATCTGGCTCAGTTTTTTTTCTTTTAGATTTATTTTATGTATGTGTGTGTTTTCTGCATGTATATAAAAGCTCACATATCTGGCTCAGTTTTTTTTCTTTTAGGCTTATTCTATGTATGTGTGTGTTTTCTTCATGTATATATGTGTACCATGTGTGTACCTGGTGCCTGTGAAGGTCAGAAGAGGCCATCAGATGCCCTAGAACTGGAGTTGAAGCTGTGCATCACTGTGTGGTGCAGGGAACTGAACACTGGTCCTCGGCCAAAGCTCAAGTGCTCTAACCACTGAGCCATCTCTCTAGCTCCCATGTATTTTTCATGGAATGTTATATATTCATGGCATCAGGCTTCTCATATTGTTTCAATTTGTAAGTGGATGAAAAAAATAAAAAAGGAGCACATTCCTCCTCCTAGGTATGGAGGAGGAAAAACTGTTTTGTAGATATGAAGAAAGGATGGTGAGAGATAGAGACATCTGGGAGAGTCCAGAGTGAATATGACCCTAAGCCAGGCCTTGTGAGGAGAGGGTATGGAAGAATGGAGAGGCAGGAAACCAAGAGGACAGGGTGTATCGGGAAGGGCAGCCCAGGCCATGGGCTGGAATGCAGGGCAGAGGACGGGTATGCCAGCCACACCCTGTAACAGGCAGGGACTGAGGGCTGCTCTGACAACCCGATGGTCGGTGTTAAACAGGCGCCTCAGCCTTCTGTCCCAGCTGTGTCCTAAGCTTACTCTAGATTCGCAGTTGTCATACGACTTTAAAAGGAATTGTCATAGCTGGGTGTGGTGGTCCATTCCTTTAAACCTAGTATCCTAGAAGCAGAAACAGGAAGATCTCTGAGTTGGAAGGATGCCTAGCCAGGTCTACATAGTGATGCAAGATTTTTGTTTTGTTTTTCTGAGGCAGGGTTTCTTTCTATAAGAGCTCTGGCTGTTCTGGAACCCACTCTGTTAGACTAGGTTGGCCTCAAACTCAGAGATCCACCTGTCTCTGCCTCCCTGTGTGCTGGAACTAAGGGCAAGCACCACCATGCCTGGCTAGGTTTCTATTTGTTTTGTTTTGAAACAACTAAGTTTTAAAAAGTAGCAGACTTGTTCTCTGTTGCTTTTTATTTTAAGTAATCTTGAAATGATTAAAGATGCCCCCAAATGACAGATAGATAGCTCAGTGAGGCACTTCCTGTCAAGCCTGACAACTGAGTGGTAGAAAGAGGGAGCTGGCACCAGCAAGCTGTCCTCTGACATCCAAACAAGCGCTACAGTATGCACACGGCCCTCACACACACTCACAAATACATACATGTAAAGAAAAGTGAAAGCATCCAGGAGATTGGGTGGTATAGTAGCACATGCCTGTAATCCTAACAACTGGCAGGCAGAGGCAGAAAGATGTCAAGTTTGAGGCCAGCCTGGAATACATAGCAACTTCCAGCCCAGCCTGGACTACCTAGAGACGTTGCCTCAAAAAATAAACAATGAAGTATATAAGATGATGAGTGGTTATGTGCATATAGTATCATTTTTAGACTTCGTGTGTATGAAAGTTTTGCCTACAAGTATGTATGTGTACCACGTGTGCACAATGCCTGGTGCCCCTAGAGATCAGAAAAGAGCATTGGGTCCCCTGGAA
This sequence comes from Sigmodon hispidus, assembly GCA_004025045.1. NCBI lineage: Eukaryota > Metazoa > Chordata > Mammalia > Rodentia > Cricetidae > Sigmodon > Sigmodon hispidus. The sequence continues at coordinate 28,897 of PVIH01003841.1, forward strand.
CTGGAGTTACAGATGGTTGTGAGTCACCATGTGGGTGCTGGGTCCTGGGTCCTCTGCATTCTTTCTGTGGCTGACTTAATAGCAAACTCTCTTTTCCCAATCTGTCTATCATAGTCCAAGTTTTAAGCACTCTTAATCACTGAGCCATCTCTCCAGCCCCTGACTACTAAGAGTTTTTTTTATATAAAGAACTAGAGCACTGAGGGATGACTCGGCCTTGTATGTGCATGTGTGGCTCTGTCCCAAGCACTGTATTTATTGTGAAGCTGGCACAGCAACCCCACAGAGAGTGCTCCGCATGACAAGAACTGATCTGCTCAGAGCGGTGAAAGGATGCACAGGATGCAGACAGGCCCAGAGAATTCTCAACCTTCCTGGGCTATATGGAAGTGGTTATCAGAACAGGCCAAAGGTATATCAAGATAGCAGGGTACTTTCGTGGTATTTGTGACACCCTGGGTTGAACTCCAATGCCACAAAAATGGGGAGGGGCAATTTCCAGAAGCATAGGACAAAGGCATCTCCAGCATGTTTTTAAAAAATATGAAAACACAGTAAATTTAGAAAATGCATTGTGGGGGCTGGAGAGATGGCTCAGTGGTTAAGAGCACCGTCTGCTCTTCCAGAGGACCCGGGTTCGATTCCCAGCACCCACATGGCAGCTAACAACTGTCTGTAGTTCCAGTTCCAGGCAAACACCAAGGCAAATAAATAAATAAAATTAAAAAAAAAGAAGAAAATGCATTGTGGTGAAGACTGGCATGTAGGCAGATGATAAGCACACAGGCAAGGGATGAGCTTTAAGACAGACTGGGCAAGCTCATTCAAGTTCTGTCTGCAAACTCTGTATCTCTGTGGTAGAATACTTGTTGAGTATGCATCATGAGGCCCTGACTCCAATCTCCAGTACTGCAAAAGTTCTCTTGCCATACTTAAGCTGATATATTATATATATACATATACGTACACACGACATTTTGAGATGGGATTTCATGTCCCTCTAGCTGGCCTGAAACTCAGTGGTGAGATTACAAACAGACCACCATGCTTGGCTGGGCTTTCTCCCAATTTAAAGGGGACTTTGGGATTAAGAATATATGATCAGTTTTCAGCTCACTGGATTCTGATAAAACTAAGAAAGAAAAACTGAAGAATGGTTAGGCTGGATATAGGGAATATAGTCCCTGAGGATAAAAGACTGAGAACTGGAAACGGAAGAAATATGAAAAGGCTTGATGGTTCTGTAAGAAGTGGAGCTGATTGGTGATGAATCAGACCTGAAGAGGAGGAAGAACAGAGTCTGGGGCAGTGGCCTGAATAGCTAACTCACAGTGCCATGAACAAAGGCATCATGTACACAATATGATGCCCAGAAGGAGGACCAGATCCCAACAGCGAGATACTTTATTTTCAGTTCATAATGGAAGCAATTTAGAAGTCCCATGGGGAGCAGACAAAGTCCTGAGTGAGTGTGTATCGTTTGACATGAGCACAGCCATGCCAAGGATCTCAATGCCTCAGACTCATGGGAATAGCAAAGCCTTCCCCAGGTCAGGCTCAAAGAAGTGACAAAGACTTCCCTCAGTCCAGTGTGGATGTTGAGCATGTGCAGAAAGTACTAACCACTGGCTCCCCTTCTGGGATGACTGCAGCAGGAGATTGCTCCCTATACAGAAATCCCCCTGGGCTTGGCAAGGAGAAAAAATGGTATTTTAAGTACATCTGGGTATTCCAGGCCTTCACTATTATTACTTTGTTGTTTTTGAGATGGGGTCTCCCTATGCAGCCTTGGCTGGTCTGGAACTCTCTATGTAGACCAGGCTGGCCTTGAACTCACAGAGATCTGCTTGCCTCTGGCTCCCAAGTGCTGGGATTAAAGGCGTGTGCCACCACTGCCCAGTTTTCAGCTTCATTCCACTCTTAACTGCCCTCAAGAAGAACTAACTCCAGGGCTGGAGTCAATGGTTAAGGGCACTGGGTGCTTTTCCAAAGGACTGGGGTTCAGTTCCAGGCACCAGTGTGGCGGCTCAACCAGTTCAACCTCCAGTTCAGGAGGCCATACTCCCTCTTCTGATCTCTGCAGAACCCGGGCTTACACTTGGTGCACACACATACATGTAAAACACTCATACACATAAAATAAATAAGTTTAGAGAGAGAGGGGAAGAAGCCAGCAAATTTAGGTCACTAAAAGCCCAGTTAGTCTGGAAAAGGGGACATTCCTAGTTCTAGCTCCTCCCACTTTACAAGGGACACTCAACTCCAGCCTACTCTGGCTTTCCTGTGTTCCCTGTAAGAAGACAAGGATATGTGAGCCCAAGAAACACTCGGGAGAGTCACAAGTCTTAACACACTCTATAGACAACTACCTAATGTAGGACAATAGGATGTGCACACCACCCCAGCTTCTCCCTGCCCCCCTTAGTCACAAGAGCTCTGTGGGTGTTGTCCTCTCACCACCATGTTAAGAAGTTTCTAGAAGCCAGGTATAACTAAAGCCTCAGCATTTGAGAGACAGAAATAGGAGGATGGGAAGTTCAATGCTATCCTCAGTACATAGCCAGTCCCAGGCTAGCCTGAACTACTTGAGACTCTGTCACAAGACAAAAGAAATGAGGAAAGTTGGTGCGTTAGGTTTTCTATTAATGTGAAGAGACACGATGACCATGGAAACTCTAATAAAGGAATACATTTAACGAGTGCCTTACAGTTTCAGAGGTTTAGTCTATTACCATCATGGTGTGCAGGCAGACATGGTGCTGGAGCTGAGAGTCCTACATCTTGATCCGAAGACAACAGGAAGTGAACTGAACCACTGGATGGTATCTTGAGCATAGATGAGACCTCAAAGCCAACCTCTACAGTGACACACTTCCTAATAGCATCACTCTTTTGGGGGGACATTTTCTTTTGAACCATCACAGATGACTCAGCAGTCAAGAACATTTGTTGCTCTTGCAGAGGACCAAGATTTAGTTCCCAGTACCCACATGTCAGCTCACAACAGTCTGTAACTCCAGGTCCAAAGAATGAGGCACCCTCTTCTGGCCTCCATGGACACTAGGTACACTGTGCACATACATACATGCAGGTAAAACATACATGTAAAACAGTAAGTCTTTGAAAAGGAAAGGAAAAAACAGAAACAAAAACAACAAAAGCAAAGTCTATAAGGGCAGAGCACCAAAGACAGGACTGGAGAGATGGCTCAGTGGCTAAGAGCAGGGGCTGCTCTTCCAGAGGTCCTGAGTTCAATTCCCAGCAACCACATGGTGGCTCACGACCATCTATAGAGGGATCTGATGTCCTCTTCTGGCACAAAGGTGCACATGCAGATAGAGCATCACATACATAAATAGATCTTTAAAAATGTTTAAAATTTTCAAAAAATTTTTTTTTAAAAAATGAATCTTTAAAAAGAGCACCAGTAATAAAAATTTCTAGAGGAATTTTTCTTTGTAGCATCTATAGCTACAGGGAACAGTAAACACAGCTTAATCTCTAACCAAATAAACACAAACACCTTGCACTAAAGACTGATTTCCTCAATTCCTTTAATCCACGTATCAGAAGTTCCATTAAAAAAAATTATTTGGCACACTAAAAAACAAAAACAAAAAAAAACATACACACAATGTTTGACTTGGCAGGGCAAGCATCAGAACCAGAACCAAACTCAGATATGGCAGACATAATGAAATTATTATACCAAAAAAATTTTAAACTATGGCCAATATACTGTGGCTTCTAAGAGGAAATGTGGACAACAAGGAAGAACAGGTAGGTAATATGAACGGAGAGAGGAATTCTAAGAAAAAACCAAATGGAAACAACATTGTTACAGGAACAAAGAATGCCTAGGCACTGACCAAGCCACCACTGAGTGTAAAGAAATAACTGTCAATGGAAACATTCAAATCTAGGGCTCAGGGTGTAACTCAGGTGGCTGAGTGCTTACCCAGGGTGAACAGAACCCCAGCACCACATAAGCCTAGAATGGTGATGAACAGCTGTAACCTCAGCCTCCAGGAGGTAGAGGGCTGGGTAATGAGTTCAAGGACATCCTTGGCAACACTGCAAGTTTGAGGCTACTTTGGATTTTATATAAGAACTTGTCGGGGGCTGGAGAGATGGCTCAGTGGTTAAGAGCACCATCTGCTCTTCCAGAGGACCGGGGTTCAATTCCCAGCACCCACATGGCAGCTAACAACTGTCTGTAGTTCCAGTTCCAGGCAAACACCAAGGCAAATAAATAAATAATAAATAAAGTTTAAAGAACTTGTCTAAAATCTGCGTGATGATAGGGCATGCCTTCAATCTCAGTACTTGGGAAACAGAGGCAGGAGGAAATCTTTGAGTTCAAGGCTAGGCTGGTCTACAAAGCAAGATTCAGGACAGCCAGGACTGTTAAACAGAGAAGAAGCTCTTGAAAAATCAAAAAGGGGTCTAGAGAGATGGCTTAGTGGTTAAAAACACCGACTGTTCTTCCGGAGGACCTGAGTTTGATTCCCAGCATCCACATGGCAGCTAACAACTGTCAGTAATTCCAAGACCTGACACCCTTACACAGTTATACATACAAGCAAAACACCAATTCACATAAAATAAAAAATAAATTTAAAAAAACCCAATGGATAACTAGAACGAACTTTCCCTCAGAACCATCCAAGCAACAAGGGAGTGAAATATTTAGTTACCAAAAGGAGGAAGAAGCTCACCAACCTATGATTGCATTCAGAGAAAATTCCCTTCCAAAGTGAAATACTCTCTGAAACAATGATTAAGGAAACTTGTCAGCTACAGAGTTTCCTGCTGGGAAGGTCTGCTATGTAGCACAAGTTGGCCTTTGAACTCTTAGCAATCAGGTTGCCTCCATTTCCCTTACGCTGGTACTGTGGGGGAAATTTTTTAGAAAAATACGAAAATTAATTAGATCAGAAATTCAGATCTGCATTAAAAAAATGACAGAAAAAGGATGAAAACAAATCAGCTACAACTTTAATAGCCAATGTGTACTTTGGTACTAAGTAAGGTCTGGCTAAGCTCAGAGCACTGGTCTGAAGGATGGAGGCACCATGTGAACCTTGAGTCTAGGGATGGAAAAACCATCCGAAGAATGGGCAGGTTTCCTGAAATGCCTGTAAGGTGGGCAAAGCAGGTAATGATCAATCAACAAAGATTGTGCACAATGTGCCCGGTCCTGTCTTTGGGGACGGCAGTAAGAGGCGCCAGGAACTATAAGGAGACAAGTCAAATACTACATCCACTAAAGGACTCAAGTTAGCGCTCAAAACACTTGGAAAAGGAAACTTTACATATCCGAAACTACACGAAACAGCGAAGATGTGGCACCGAAAACCACAAAGCGGCTGGAATCCTACCGTCGGGGGAACCACTGGCTAACTGGGATTTCTAGCTAGAGCTGGCGAGTCGGGTGAGCTCTGCGCGCCCGAGCCACGCTCCAGCCCCGTATTTGCTTTTTTGGACGCGAGCGCCCTCTGCCGTTTCGCGAGAGGAACGACCGAACTCTTTCTGGGAGCGGCTAGCGGCCCAGGAAAGGCTTCGCAGGCGGGTGTGGCGGCCGGGGTTACCGAAGCCGGGGTGAAGGGTGAGGAGCGGCCGAGGGGCGCGGGGCTGGGGTGGGGAGACACGGCGGTCCGACGCGGGAGCCCTCGTGACGTCACAGACTCCTCCGGGGCCTCTTCCGGGGCGGGAAAGCTGCGCGCTCGGAAGTGACGCAGCCGCAAAAGTGGCGGCGTTTTGAGATTAGTGGTCTGGGTCCGTTCGAACACTTAAATCACCGTCGGGGGGAGACGTCAAGATTCTGGTGGTTTGCGGAGGGATCCCAGCCAGTCCGCCGGGAGAACGGAAGCTTCGCCTGCTTGGGCAGGGCGGGAGGGGCGCGGAGGAGAGGGCGCCCGCGGCCATGGTTCCTCCTCCGGACATGGGTTCCGCATCCCTGCGGTTTGCTGCCGCCTCCTCCTGGCTGGTGGTCCGCCAACGCCGCACGGAGCACTTCCCCAGAGTGCTGGAGTTTCTGCAGTGCCTGCGCGATGCTGCCCCTGGCTTGGTTTGCTACCGACATCATGAACGCCTGTGTATGGGTCTAAAAGCCAAGGTACTAAACCTAAAGGGCGGGATGCGAGGACCTGAGGAGGGCCGATTGGTTGGGATTAAGACCAGTTGGGAAAGGGTAGGAATTCTGAGCTCAGTACCGTGCAGGTGGTGGTGGAGTTGATCCTGCAGGAGCAACCCTGGGCCCAGGTCCTGAAAGCCCTGAATCATCACTTCCCACAGTCGAGACCGGTAAGTACCACTGGACCCTGCAGCTGTAGTCCTCGACAGACCACACTCATTGAGTGTGCTGCAAGGTGACACCCCTCCCCCTAATTTTTCTGTCTTCCATTTCCTCAACAGACAAAGCAAGATAGAAAGATTTTGGAGGCACAGGAAAACTTTTGCCTGCATGTGAAGCACCTGGCGGAGACTGGGGATTTGGCCCTGAGCCAGCAGGTGAGAGTGGTGGGTTTGGAGGATACTACGTGATTGTGTTTTGTCTAAAACTCATCTGACCTGCTCCTCTTTCCCACAAATAGGAACTTGAACAAGACTATGGAGAACCCTTCATGGTTGCCATGGAGAAGCTGATCTTTGAATACTTGTGTCAGCTGGAGAAAGCATTGCCTACAGTCAAAGTACAAGAGGTGCCTGAGACAAAACACCTTAAGGGCAGAGTGTGGGGTGGCTTCACAGAGAACCCTGACCCTCATATCTGTCACCTCGCCCACAGCTTCAGGATGCTCTGAGCTGGATTCAGCCTGGCTGTTTTATCACCTCTTCTGTTGCTTTGCGCCAATATGGTATGGTCATGGGATGGCCATTCCCAGGTAAGACAGCATTCACCCTGGCAGCCAGACAGGCATGCATGCAGGGCAGGTTCCTTTCATCAATCTGCATGAGCAGGTGTGACTATGTAAACTCCCTATGAGGCACATGCCCTTCCTTTATAAGCCACATGGAGCATTTATCCACGGCTGGAATCACTACCTGTCCTGTTTAATAAACTAGTGTGGGTTATCTGTAGTGTTTGTGATCCATTCTCCCGTGTGTTAACAACAGGGATAACTAGGAATTTGGAGGTTAGGGTTGATCAGACCTGAGTCAGCCAATTAGAAATTTATGTGGGCCTGAAACACAAACCTGACAGTTAACCTATTTCTAATTTTATAAGGCATCTTATTTTTCAGAGAGCTCTGCTTCCGGCTCAGTCAATCTGACAGAACCCATAGGACGGAGTCCTCATCAGCAAACAAAACCAGCACTTCCCAGTCCTCTGCCTAAAGCTAACCTTGGCCTTCACCGAAAAGCTTCCCAAGAGCACCCAGAACATTTAGCTGGCAGCTGCTTTAATCTGGCCCCTCTAGGACAACGAAAATTCCGATCACAATGGACATCTGCCAAGGGATGCAGTAAAGAGCGGCCCACAGTCAAGCTGTTCCCCTTCAGGAATGTGGACTTCCCAACTCAGGATATATCTAACCCTAAAAGCAGGGAAAAGCACACGGCAGGTTCTGTGGGTACAGAACCAGTCTCCACTGGGAAGTCTAAAACTCCATCCCGGACCCTGGGGAAAAGGGCTGTAGAGGAGAGCCCACCTGACGCACCTGCAGCAGGGCAGAAGGAGTAAGAATTGCTTCTCCTCACTTAGGGACCCGCTCCTTGCCTACTTCACTCCTTCACCCCACCCTTTCCGTTTCCACCTCAGGAACTGTGTGAATTGCTACGTGGATCCCCTAAGACTCCCGTTATCACCTCCTAGAGCCAAGAAACCAGGTAAGTGGGCCGAGTCAGGACCGGATCAGACAGCCTCTCTTTGGGCATTTTGGGGCCTGCACTCACCTAAGAGAACGTTTTGGTTTAAATTGTGGTTTCCTTCCTGCAGTGCAGTCCCCATCTCTGAGTGGCTCTGTCATTACCATAGGGGACTTGGTTTTGGACTCTGATGAGGAAGAAGAAAACCCGAGGGAGAGAAAGGTGAGTAAGAAGAATGAGAAAGCTGAGGCAGAGGATGGACAGAACGAGGCAGAATCCATGGCAGGCAGGGGATCAGTCATAGGAACTGTGCTTCTTCTCCATAGGTGACTCTGAAAAACTACCAGAAGACAAAGTTTGGCACCTTTATCCCCATGCTTTGTGACTGCTTGCCTGAGTCCTGCCTGTTGGTCCCTGGCAAGATAAACAGTTCTAGGGTCCTATAATGGTAGTGGGATGTCCTTTGCATTCTGTACATCTTATCTCTGCAGCTCTATGTACAGCTTAGTGGGAATGAAGAGGAAGCCTGGGCCTGAGTTGCCTAGCTACATTGCTAAAGCACTGTAAAGCTTGACAATTAAAACTTGAATGTATTACACTTTCTTGATGGAATGGAGGAAAATTAAGGCTTAGGTCCGTGTAGGTCATTTCTTGGGAATGTAACTGGCCTTCCCATATTTACTTCCTTTGTAAAGGGTTGTCAGGGTTGATAGCCTGGAAATGATTAATGCTCTTTTAACAACATTCCATAATGCCAGAATAGATTCTGTAAGTGTTCATGCTACTAGGTTTTCTTGGTCTGGTGACATTATAATGTAGATGGCTTATAATAGTCATTGTTCTTTCCCCACTGGATCAGGGTTAATCTCATTTCTGCCTAGGAGGAGCATCTAGATGCCAACCTCTGCTGAAAGCCCAGCATCTCTTACCATCAACAGATAGGGTCTATCTTTATGACGATTATTTCAAATATTGAAGTACCTCTAAGCTGTTAGGTATTTGATCTCGTTTAATGAAGCTGATTACCATGATTCCTAAAGCCTTCCTTTTCCAGACCAAGGCCTGTCATTTATGTATCATTCAGCATCTTTTCCTCCAAATCTTCAGGATGCTGTCCCCATATTCCCATTTGTTGATCTGTCTTCTTCCTTGCCTCTTCCCCAGTGAGTATTCTTAGCATTTCTTGTGTGTAGAAGCAGGAGCACCCAGGAGTGAGATGATAGGAACTGAATTAAGCAACACACAGCCACGGTAGCTGGGGTGGGTGGGAAGCCCCTTAGGAAGACCCCAGTGGTAGACTTCTCAGGTCTATCGGGAATCGCTGAAGATTGGATTCACTTGCTGGGTGACTCGGATAAAGGTAGTTCTCCGACTTAATTCCTTCAGCTTAGCAGCCCCTACATATGTGCATGTAGAGCGGATGCCTCCCAGGATGTCACGAATAGTATGTTCCACATCTCCTTTAAAGGGAACTTCTACTGTCTTTCCCTCAGAGGCCCTTGGAAAAGAAAACTTTTATTACCTACTTGTTTATAATCCCTTAAACCTAGTGGCTCTTGTCTCTGATATTTATAACCCCTTCACCATTTTTCCCCCAGGAAAGGTACCCTACATTTCCCACGAGGCACGATAACATCTTCCATAGTCACATGTGTAACACTCAGGTGCTAGCCTTCCATACATACCTGTATTCAGCCACACCTCCTGAGTATTTCTTCATGGCCATTTCAGAACTCATTCCATAGAAGAGCTTGTACTTCTTGCCATCCCTTTCAATGAGTTCGCCACCCGATTCAGTGTGCCCAGCCAGCATGCCACCCAGCATCACAAAGTCAGCCCCTGCCCCTGCCAAAAACAGCTTGTGCCAGGGTCAACTCTCCAAACCAACATACTGGGTCTGTCTGCATGCCTGACCCACAATTCCTTGGGGCTGCTCTGCCCTTGCCTCTCTCCTCACCAGTGGGACTAACATCCTCAAGATTTTTAGAGGCCTGGAAATTCCCTTATTGGTTTCTGCTTTTCCTAATTTCTGGTGATTTCATTTTACTGCTCCCCAACAGGGTCTGACTTTAGTCTCAAGAGGATAAGTCTCCAATTTAAGGATCACCTGGGAAACAAAAATGAAGATTTGTTTTTTGTTCCTCAGGGTGATTTTGCAGATTGAGTGTAGGGCTCAGAAATCTACAGTGTCTGGCAAGCTAGAGGATAGCATAGGTGACCTCTGCTAGCTTGTCACAGGCTGTTTTTATGTTTCAGGGCCACTAGTTCTGAATGACTTCTTGCTTCTAGCCTGACCCTAGACCCTCAGAGGTGACTTACACAGTCCTCCTCCTGTGCTCTCCCAGTCTCCTTACCGAAAGCCTTGGCCACATCCCCAGGACAGCTGCATCCTCCATCCTACGAAGTAACAAACACTGTGAGAGACAACATGGACTTAAATGCCCATGTCAAAATGGGCAAAACTTCAGGGCCCGACCAGGAATTTATGGGGCCCCACACAGCTGCTAAACAGCCTCAAACCTTCCCAGCCCTGGGCTCTTACTGAAATGATATGGCCTCTGAGGCCATGAGCAGCGTCTGCACACTCCATCACTGCACTGAGCTGTGGATACCCCACTCCAGTTTTCTTCCGAGTTGTACAAACAGAGCCTGGGAAATGTGATGGGTGAGAAGTGTTCTATGGTTGCTTCCAAAAGGGCAGATAAAACAGAAGCCCTAGGGAACTAGCTTACCAGGACCAATTCCCACTTTGATGATATCAGCCCCAGAGAGAATTAGCTCTTCTACCATCTCTCCTGTTACCACGTTTCCTGCCTGAGACACAACCAAAATAGAGCATCCTTAGGGTCAGTGGTACATATAACCTGCCCTGACTATGGCTGTCCTTTTACAAATAAAGGGCACCTAGAGCCACCACCCCCACCTCCAGCAGGATTCCCACTCACCCTCCCACCACGTTCATACTTTCACTTAGTTTGAAGGGAACTGGCCAGTATGGTGGTTGAACTAGGGTGAAACAGGTCCTGAATGACCTTTAAGACAGCAAGGTCAGCCACCAGGAAGATAAACGACATTAAAGAGCTGTTGAGGGGCTGAGAAACCCCACTCAGATCTCAGCGGCACCTGTGACTACCAGGTCACCACCCAGTCTTGAAGCTCTCTGCCTTCAGAGCAAATGGGAAGACATTTAAACCTGCCGAGCTATACTGCACAGTCCGGGGATCCCTTCAATGCTGTGAAAAAAAATGAAGCCTTGGGTTTTGTCTCCAAAGAAAATAAAGGGTGTTATTATTTTTTGTTGTTATTTTGAGACAAACCTCAAGGCCAGCCTTGAACTCTTGCTTTTACTTCCCAAGTACTGGGATTATTGTTATGTGTCACAGTGCCAGGCTTTTATGTGGCGCTATCTATATTATTGTAGCATGTGTCCATTTCAGTAGTCAGACACACATGTACCATATGTGCAATGTATAAATGTTCTATCATGTTTTGTTGGGGGTTGTTTTTTTGAAACAGGCTTTCTCTGTAGCCCTGGCTATCCTGGGACTTTGTAGTCAAGGCTGGCCTCAACTCAGGTCCTCCTGCCTTTGCCTTCCAAGGTGTGTACCACCACACCTGCTTCCATCCTGTGTAAGTGAGGTCAGAGTCACTGGGTTGGTGGACTATTAATCAAAGGTCAGAGCTGTTGAACTGATTAAGACATATCTAAAACTTTGAACCATGACAGTAACATATAGAGCAGAAACATGACAAAGCAGAGGACAAATACTGGTAAGACAGAACGGAATGTTGGGAAAGAGCAGATGGGGGGGGTAATAGAAACGTGCCTAGCTGAGTGTGGTGGCATATGCTTTTAATTCCAGCACTGGGAAGGCAGGCAGATCTCAGAGCATGAGTTCCAGTGTGGCCAGGGTTACACAAAGAAACCTTGTATCAGGAAAAAAGAAAACAACATACCATGATGGTGTGCTGGGAGAATCGCTTCCTTACATCCTTTACAAATTCAACAAAATGTTCAGAGTAGCCATTAGCCACATCCAGGCATATGTATTTCACTTGGGGAATAGCTTCCAGGATCTGTTCCAGCTGCTCAAAGTCAGCAGAGCCTGTGCCAGAGCTGGCAGCTAGATGCTGTGGAGAAAGCATGAGACCAGCCTGTGGCAGTGTGTCAGAAGTGACCTAACTGGTAAGCAGCCAGTAGGGACTAACAATGGGGCTTGAATTCTAAGAGCCAAAAATGGGTTCCTGGGAAAGTGGTAAGGGAGCAGGTAGGCCCTGAGTTACCTCAAGACAGTCAGGATTCTGGCTAGCAAACTCTTGCCACTGCTGGACACTGTAGTGTTTGTGGACGGCCGTGAAAAGGGAGAACTGGGAGAAGAGAACCATCAAAAAGGCAAAAACCTTATTAGACGATTTCTAGGTACATCCTTATACTGTTCTGAGAGAGAAAATGATACATGTGAGAAATGGTACGAAGAAGTTCATGACTTGAGCTACAGTTCCAGTATATATAGCTTTTTACCGTGATCCCAGTTGGATTTAACTGGCTAGCACATACATTACTTGTGACCTAACAGTGACAGGAAGAAGCTACATGGAGTGGGTGTTTGTCTACACTCAGCTCTAAGGTGATCCAATACTAAACATTCTATGTTCTTCTCTCTTCTGGTTTACTTGCTGGCAGAAATCCAACTCTAGATAAACACAAAGTTAAAGGCTTAAGACAGACAAAATACCATCCCATCCATTCTCTTTTTCTGCTGTGGTAAAAGACAGATTTTTCAGGTTAGGGACATAAACATGCAAAAGTGAATTTCATCTACCTTAGGTAAATTCAAAAATACAATGATTAGCTGGGTAATGGTACCACACACCTTCAATCCCAACAGTCAGGCAGAGGCAGGGGTTCAACAGCCAGCTACAGAGAAACCCTGTCTCAGAAAACAAGCAAAAGACTCATCAGGCTCAAAACCTCTGGCTAATGAAGCTGTAGATAATATTCCCTGAGAAAGGCATTCTGAAGACACTGAATGCTGGTATGTGTGCTTTCTGAAAGCATAACCATGGGATCAGACAAGAGTCAACAGTTGGTTGAAACTGCACAAATCTTTATTTTGGATTTTTTTTTTTTTAATGTGAGTTGGTGTTTTGCCTGCATGTATTACTGTGTAAGGGTGTCAGATCTTGGAATTACAGACAGTTGTTAGCTGCCATGTGGATGCTGGGAATTGAACTCAGATCCTCCAGAAGAATAGTCAGTGATCTTAACTGCTAAGCCATCTCTCCAATCCAGGTTTTATGTTGTTTGTTTGTTTGTTTGTAAGACAAGAGTTTCTCTGTAACAGTTCTGGATGTCCTGGAATTTGATTTGTAACCAAGCTGGCTTCCAACACCTAGAGATCCGCCTCCTGAGTGCTTAGATTATGCGTGTGTACCACCTCTGCCTGGCTAACATTTTATTTCTGTACCACTTACCCACAGTGCTGAAATCCTGACCTCAGTAAGGTTTGGAAGTATAGATCTAAATATCACACAACAGAGGTTCATATGTTATGGCATGTCGCTTAACAGATTTACCATTCCCCAAAGCTACCTGTCAGAGACAGACAAAGGCAGGATTCCTCAACAGTTAGCAAATGGGACAGGAATAAAGTAACAAAACTTCATGACTATCAATCTCAGAGAAGCACAACAAATATTCTACCAAAACAGAAAAACCATAAAGTCCTTCAGGCTAACAGCCACAAACAGAAATAGAACCCATTAACTAGGGCTACATGGGCTAACTAGCAAAGCATATTATGTTCTCCAAAGTGCCCAGGCAACTATCTACCTTCTCAGTGACATGCATAGAGGCAAGCAACATTACTGACAGGAGCACTGTCTTCCATTTTCCAAGGGAACAACCTGTATTTAAGAAAAAACCAAAACACTTCCATTTGGAGTCCATCTCAGAAACTCCCAGGAACCTAGGACTTAAAGGAGAAAATTAAAAGAATAGTAGGCATCCAAGAAAACTATTAAGTTCCTTTTCTCTAGGCTATTCCAGATAGAAAAATTTAAATATTCAATGAATGCTCAATGTTCAAAACAATGGCATTCTGACAAGATGCACGTGATTGGGTTGAGCAGGGTGGGTGCTAGAAGAATTTGATAAAATTATATATATATATATAATTTATGAGGGGGGTTGTAAATCAGAAAATGAAGTAAAATCCAATTCTGAATCTCATCAATTCAAATGGATCTTTGAAGTTAAAAAGTAATGAAAAAAAAAAAAAAACCAGTAAACCCAACATTCTGGCAATTGCCAGAGAATGGCAGCAGAAATGCAATGCCTCTGCAGCCTATGGGATAACACTGGGTAGGGTACAGAAGTTAGTCTCACCTTACAGAGAACCTTAGCCATTTCAAAAGTCCCCACGGTATCCATATTGGCAGCAATGATGGGAATGCCATTGTATATCTGCTTTGAGTTCCGAAAAGAGAAGGACCTCGTGAGATCTACCTGTAGACACCAACAGGGAAATAAGTATTTCATTCATCCAGAAAATATGTTTCACATCAGAACCGGGCAGCTTTCTTGGTCCTGGTCAACAAGAAGTCTGAGGTCAAAAAAGCAAGAAAAGACAGCTGGCTCACCTCACTTCGAGACTTAAGGGTGCTGCGTTTGGGCCTCAACAGGACATCCTTGAAGTCTAGTTTCACATCATTATCAATATGAGGCATGACGCAGGGCTACAGTTAGATAAAAAATTGAGGGCTGTAAGACTGGGAAGCAACAAGAATGGAACCACGTCCCCCATGGGCCTTAATGTCTTGATGGAACTAGATCAAGGGCACATCTCAGGCCCAAATTGTGTAAAATCAGGTCAGGGTGTAGTCTTTGAAGTCTCACTGGGACCATCCAGGGTCTGGCTTACCCAGATGTTTCAGTCCCAGATATTGTCAGGAAGAACGGGGCAAGAATTATCTCTGAAAGTGCATTTCTTACCCGGCTAAACTTCCTTTTCCCGCCCAACAATGGGCAACTTAGAGGAAGAAACTGACTTAGTCCAGGAGGAGAAAAGAGATTTCGATCAGCTTCCGGCATGGGGTACTCACTTCCTGTTTCTTTGACTCAGGTGGCAGTTGACCAGAGATTCTTCTGCTTAGCAACTAGCCGCGTGCAGCTCCGCTGAGCCCTCAAGGCAACACCAACAAGTTCAGCTAATTGCAAATTGGACTATCCAAGGAATTCCAGCTTCGGGCGTTGTGCAATGCCTTCTGGGTAACAGAGTACACGTACTGAGGCTGCCGTTGGGTGCGAGCGGCGGGAGGACTACAACTCCTAGAATGCAAAGGTTGGAGCCGCCTCTTGGCATGATGGGAAAAGTAGTTTGTTCTGCTTCAGCTCGCCGCTAACCCCAGCTCGCTGGGCACGTGCGCGGGGTCTCAGGCCGTGGTCTGCGCTGTTTCTCAGCCCTGTCGCCCTTTTCTCTACAACGCCACTGACACGAAGCTCGAGGGCATCCCTGAGCCTGTCGGGAACCCGCTGGAAAGGGGAGAGGGTGGATCCGATCGGAGAGTGACCCGGAAGCAGAAGTGTTCTTTGCGGTGGAGTGCTGGGAAGCGGCAGCAGCGGCGACCACAGCTTGAGAAGCAGCACACTAGCCGCCTGCAGCCCCAACCTGGGAGGAAGATGCTAATTAAAGTGAAGGTGGGAGCCTTACCAGGCTGGCCAAGACTCTGGGGTGTTGGGCTGGCCGTTGAGCCTTAGGGGAGAGGCGGGGAAGGAAAACCATGCCTTTCCTGAACTTGGAGGGCTGACCCCCTCGGGGCCCTGCGCGAGGCGTGATGGGAACTAGGGAGACCCCGGGAGGCTTGGAGCACTGGAGGTCGGGCCCGCCTGGAGACCTCGGGTGCTGGCCTCATCTGCATCCTTGCCAGGGCTGTGCTGTGACCTAAAAGGAGGCAGCGTTTGTCCTGGTCTCCCTGTAGTCATAGAGAAGGCCTGGCAGCATTGGCTCCTCACTCCAGGATTTTTAAGAAAACCTTTGCCCCCCCCCCCAATCCTCATGCCTAGTTTGCATACTTCCCCCAGACCCTAACATAGGCTGCCTCCAAAGCACAGCGCTGAAGAATTAGTCTGGGGAACGTGAGGACCTCTCAGCAACTAGACTGTGAGCCTTTGCTGGCGGTTGCCAAGGTGGTGCCTCACCTGTCTCTCAGCTAAGCTAGGAGTGTGACCCCTTGACAGGCTATTTACCGGCGCATTGCACTTCAGCTCCCTTAGTTCAGCACCTTTAAACCCTGATCTGCCTTTTCTGCTGATTTTAACCTTCGTTCGTTGGGACAGACACAAAAATTACAGTTGGTGCATCCTGACATTAGCTTGACCTCTAATAGCTGTCAGTCTGCCTTCAGCTACTGTGTATGTTAGCTATTGTTACCTTGTTTTCTCCAGTCCTTCCAGTAACTTCTTTAACTAAGGATTGGAGCCAGAGAGCAGGTTGATAACTACCATTTTTTTTTCAAAGATTGATTGGTAATTATGCGTTAATAGGTCTTTGAATCTTAAACACCATTTTATTTATTTTTGTTTTTAGTTAATGTATACAATAACAGGTCTCATTGTGTTTTGCTCATATTCACCCTGCATCATTACTTTCTTTTATCTCCCGCGAACTTTTCTCCTTTCATATTTCAAAATAGAAATTATTAGCCAGGTGTTGGTGGCTCGTGCTTTTTAATTCCAGCACTTGGGAGGCAGAGGTAAGCAGGTCTCTGTGAGTCCAGCCTGGTCTACAGAGTGAGTTCCAGGACAGCCAGAGCTATACGGAGAAACCTTGTCTTTAAAAAAAAAAAAGAACAATCAAACAAAAAAAACCCAGAAATATTGATGATAGTTGATACCTGGAGTTCCAGTACTTGGGAGGCTGAGGCTGGAGTTTGAGGCCCGTCTGTGCTACACCTAGAGACCCCTGTCTCAAACAAACAGAACTGGGAAGGAAAGGAGAGAACGCTGGATCTCACTGCTAGACTGCTTGCCTAGCATGTGAAGCCTTTTATTTGATTCTCAACACCACAGAGTACGGAAGTTGATTAATGGTTTAAGATAAGAAACTATATGCTTATGTTTTGCGCGATGAAAGGGGGTGTGCTGCTGGGTAAAGGTATTGTTCTGTGACACTTGTCTTCATGTTCTGTTCCACGTGTGTTGCTAGCTCATCTCTCTTCTGTGGAGGGGGGCTTTGTTTTATCTGTGTAGGTATTTTGTCAATGTATTATGTGTGTTCACTACGCCAAGAATCCAGAAGAGGGTGTTGGATCCCCTAGAACTGGAGTTACAGATGATTGTGAGCTGCCATGTGGATCCTGGGATCGGAATCTGGGTCCTTTGCAAGAGCAGTGAGTGCTCTTAACTGCTGAGCCATCTCTTTGGCCCCGTTATGTATTCCTTAATGTGGCTTACTGTTAAAAATTTTGAGATACGGGGCTGGAGAAATGGCTCAGAGGTTAAGAGCACTGACTGTTGTTTCAGAGGTCATGAATTCAATCCTCAGCAACCACATGGTGGCTCACAACCATCACAAAGATCTGGTGCCCTCTTCTGTATACTGTATACGTAATAACTAAAACTTAAAAGAAAACAATTGAGACACAGTGATGGATGAGCCCTTTGCTTTTTCATCATCACCTGCTCCAAAGGAGAGGTTGTTTCCCTACTTATGTTAGTGCTTTTTAAAAACAATTCAGAACTGGAAAGATAGATGGCTCAGTTAAGAGCACTGAATGCTCCTCCTTAGGACCCAGCTTTGATTCTCAGCCGGCACACAGCTACAGATAGAAAGCTGTAGCTCAAGTTCCGTAAGTAGCTCAAGTTCCGTAGGGTCCCATGCCCTCTTGTGGCCTCCTCTGTTACTGCATGTGCGTCTTTCATGAACATACATGCAAACAAAGCATCAGTACACATAAATAAAAATAAATCTTTTTAAAACTTAAAAAAAAATTAGCCTATACTAAGAGATTTTACCTCATGATCCACAGAGCTTACTATTTCATATGCTCGGATGTTAGCAAAGCATTTTAAGTTGTTTTCTTGTTAACTGTTTATGGGTTGAAATCTACAGTTTAAAAAATACTGTGTTCAGGTAGGCTTTCAGACTCAATGGACAATAAGGGTTTTGCTAAAATGTTAGTCCCTGTCGAGTAGATCTGTAATGGTGGTGGTGGAGTGTGTTTTATTACGTGAGTTTTTGAACCAGCCTCTGTAGCCGTAGGCTGGTCTCGAGCTTTTGGAGATCCTCAGTCTTTAGCCTCCTCATCCTGGCTGAGACAAGGTGTTGGTCCCCACCCAGGCTGATCCCTAATTCACATTCCCCTGTCTACAACAGCTACCTTTTAGTAGTAGCAGTAGCAGCAGTAGTAGTAGGTCTGTGTGTATGGGTGCTTTGCCTGCTTGTATGTTGTTGCACTACTTGTGTGCCTGGAGCCAAGGGGACCAGAAAAGGATACAGATCCCTGGAACTAGAGGTACAGGTGGTTGTGAGCCACCATGTGGGTTCTGGGAACTGAATCCAGGTCCCTTGAATAAATACTTGACCATTGAACTGTCTCTTTAGCGCTGCTCTGTCTAATGTTAACCCTCTGCCCTCTCTTTGTTTACTGTTTCTTGAACAATATTTAGCTGCTTCTGTAGAACTGAGAGTTTTTAGTAGGGTACTTTGTGAATTATTTTTTAGTTGTTTCTCTATATTGCTGGTATCTTGTCTGTTCTGTACTCCTTTCTCCTTCACAGTTAAGTCCTTCCTGGTTTGGTTTGAGACAGGGTAGGGCATTGTGTATGCTAGTTAGATCCCTACCTAGCCCAGACCATTTCTAAGTGAAGTCTGTTACCTCATTTCCATGGTCCTGAAATAAAATGTGTTATCTTCTATCACAAGTCACCTTTCCATTACCTCGATCATGTCTTAATCCTGTGTGTCTGCCAGGCATCTGGAACACAATTCTTTTTGTTTGCTTGTTTATTTGTTTTTTTTTAAGACAGGGTTTTTCTGTGTCCCCTGGCTGTCCTGGAACTTGCTCTATAGACCAAGCTGGCCTCCAACTCATAGAAATCTGCCTGCTTCTGCCTCCCAACTGCTGGGACTTTGCCACCATCACCCAGCTAGAACACAATCCTTGAGTCACATTTCTTTAGTAGGTTTTTTTTTTTTAGTTTTTTGTATGAAGCCAATTTCTGCTTTACTTTTCTTCCCATTCCCATTCCGATTAGGGTTTCCTTAACTTCCTCTGTAATACCTCCAAGTTTTCCTTCTCTCTGCTTTCTGTTCAACCTCCCTAATGTTTCAACCCTTTCATTCATTCCTTGCCAGGTGCTGGCTCAGCCTTTAACCCCAGCACTCAGGAGGCAGAGGCCAGCCTGGTCTACAAATCCAGTTCCAGGACAGCCAGGACTATTAACACAGAGAAACCCTGTCTCGAAACACAGTTCTTCACATTGTGGTGACCTCCAACCATAAAATTATTTTTATTGCTACTTCATAAGTAATTTTGCTACTGATATGAATTATAATGTAAATGTAAAATGCTTTTAAGTGACCCCTGTGAAAGGGAGTTCAACTCCTGGAGGGTCTCCATCCACAGGTTGAAAAACACTGCTCTAAATGGTACAGGGCTGTAGACTTGAGGGAAATATATAAAGTCAAGGCCAGGTATGATGGCTCATGTCTATAATAACACAGTCGTTGGGAACGAGAGTATTACTGTATGATCCACATTGTTAATTCAAGTCTTTGATGGACAAATGTTTCCTCCCTCTCTCTCTCTTTCTGTCTCTTTCCTTTTTAATATTGGAATGGGATTTACTAAGTCATATAGTTATATGTAACTTTAAAAACTGTCAGACTGTCTTCCAAGGAGTCTAGTGTTTCACTTTCCCACCTGTAGTAAGTAGATGAACATTCCAGTTGCCGTGGTTACATAGGCTTTATCTCAAAAGAAAACAACCTTTCAGTCTATAATATATGGCTCGTTCATCACTACAGTGTGATAATCTTGTACCTTTAGGTCTGGGGGATAGCTCAGTGGGTAGAGCCCCTGCTTGGTAAGCGTGAGTTCAGATTCCCAGCACTGTGTATACAGCCCATCCAGGTTACTCACATTGGGCCAGTAGTGAGACTCTCAAAATATGTGTGTGAATTAATTACGATAAAATTTTTGTTACAGACAATTTAAAACTTGTACAGAAAACCAAACTAACCTGAGTGTGACAGCACATGTCTATAATCCTGACACTTGGGGAGGCAGAGGTAGGGAAAATGAGAAGTTCAAGTTTGGCAGCTGTTGAGACTCCTCTTTCCCTTCTTTTCTGTTTCTCTTTGTGATTCTGGCCATAGCCTCTATAGACTTTCCTGGACCTCCGTCTCCGCCCTCTGTCACTTGGCTGGTCACAGGCAGCGTGATTTTCTCCTTCTCCCTAGTCCTTCAAGCAGCTGCCGAGCTTACAGCTTTCCTGCCCTGAACTTCAGTAAAATCCTCAAACTTAAAAAAAAAGGGGGGGGGGTGTCAGGGTTATCTTTGCCTTCATAGCATAGCCTAGACTACATAAGATTCTGTCTTAAAATAAGAAGCAAATTCCTGTAATATCTGTCCATAGACCCAAAGCATCTCATTATCATCACACAGACATTCTTAAACTCAAAATCCTCCGCCCTAATTTTTTTAAATAAAGCCCAGAAAGCATAGCATGCATTATTTGTGAAAGAATTACCACAGAGAAAAAATTAAATGGGCTGGAGAGATGGCTCAGCAGTTAGGAGCACTGACTCTTCTTCCGGAGGACCTGAGTTCGATTCCCAGCATCCACATGGCAACTAACAACTGTCTGTAATTCCAAGACCTGACACCCTTACACAGTTATACATGCAGGCAAAACACCAATTCACATAAAATAAAAATAAACATTTAAAAAGGAAAGAAAAAATTAAATGACTGATGAGCCTGATAGCATATGCCTTGAACACTCCTGAGTTCAAGGATAGCCTGATCTACTCTCTGATCTACAGTTCCAGATCCTGTCTCAAAAAGCAAAGTTAAATGACTTGTTACTGTCAGCCAGCCACCCATTGATGTTTGGTTCATCTGGCTCCCGTTCTGTCTTTAATATACCTCACTTTCTTCTCCATTTCCTGTCAGCTCATGATTAGATTAGAGGCTGGACCATTCTTTCTGTATTATCCAGGATTTCACTGGAAGCTACAAAATAAAGCCACTCTAATTCTTGCTTTGTTTCTTAGCAAGAATGTTTGAGCTATTTCTAAATAGAAGCAGATAGTATGTACAGGGATTTGTGACTTACGAGACTGAAGGGGTTAAAGTTTAATTCTGTTTAATTTTAATTAAATTAAGTAAAACCAAGCTGGGTAGCCAAGTGATAGTGCAGACCTATAGCCCTAAGTTCTCACAAGACTGAGTCAAGAGGAGCCCTTCACGCACATTGTTAGTTCAAGACCAACCTATGAAACTTAGAGCCTCAAAAAAAAGAAGAAGGGAGGAAGGGAGAAAAGAGTGTTAGAGAGGGCTGGAGAGATGGCTCAGCGGTTAAGAGCATTGGCTGCTCGTCTAGAGGACCCAGGTTCAATTCCCAGCACCCACATGGTAGCTCACAACTGTCTGTAACTCCAGTTCCAGGGAACCCAACACCCATGGCAAAACACCAATGTGCATAAAATTTTAAAAAGGGCTGAAGAGATAGCTTGGTGGTTAAGAGTGCTTGCTGCTCTTGCAGAGGACCTGATTTGGTTCTTAGCACCCATGTGGCAACTTACAACCAGAGTTCCCAGAGATCCAGCATGCTCTTTTGGCCTTTACAGGCAGCAGACATGCACTAAGTACACTTATATACAAAAAGGCAAAGCACTTATGCACATAAAATAAAAATAAATAATTTTGGCCAGCACTCAGAGGATAGAGTCAGGAGTTGAGGCCAAACTGGGCCATATAGTAGGACCCTGTCCTCCACAAACAAATGGATTACAAAAGAAGCCTAAGGCTATAACCCGGTTGAGTTCTTACCTAGCATACAGGAGGGAGAGGAAAGAGCAGAAAGAAAACTAGAAACTCCTGTGTGTGTGCTGAGCTAGCTTGAACCTGGAGACTCAGCCTAGAAGTGTTTAAGATGAGCCTGGGCAGTGTGGCAAGGACATGTCTCTAATAGGAGAGTGTGTGATGGGGGTATATTTACAATAGATAAAGCCTGGCTGGTGGCTCATGCCTCTGGAGACAGGGGCAGGCAGATGCCTGTGAGTTCTAGGCCAGTCTGATGAGTGAGTCTCAGACTAGTCAGGGCTATACAGTGAGACCTTGTCTAAAAAAATCCACTGCATCTTCCCCTCATCGTTCTTCCACTTTAAAATCTCTATTGTGAGGGATGTGTTTCTTCTTTTTTTTTCTGTGTATGTATATATGTAAACATCTAGAAAATAATAAGTTAATTACACACTGTGGGCTAGTGAGATGGCTGCCATGTGGGTGCTGGGATTTGAGCCCAGGTCCTCTGAAAGAGCAGTCTATACTCTTAACCACCTAACCATATGGTGATCTGCATGGCTGCATATGCCTCCCCTGCCCAGAGTGTGGAGGGGTGGGGTACAAGGACAACCTTATTGATTTGGATCTCTCTTGTTACATGGGTTCCAGGCATTCGTTAGGTCACTAGGCTTGTATGTTGAGCGATGTTACCTAGAGCCTTCTTACCGGCTCATAAGGTAGCTTTTTCTAAGTTTTTTTTTTTTTGGGGGGGGGGTGGTGGTTTCAGGAGAGGTTTCAAGACAGCATTTCTGTGTAAGTCCATGCTATTTTTGAACTCACTCTGTAGACCAGGCTGGCCTCTAACTCAGATCTGCCTGCCTCCACCTCCCTAGTGCTAGGATTAAAGGTGTGGGGGAAAGGTCAGCAGCTCTTTCTAAGTTAGTGACCTAGAAATGAAATTCTGTAGTTGAAAAGTCTTTGCATTTGAAGTATTAAGATAAATAAAACAATGATTTATGGACAACACAGAATTACAAACCTCACTTTGTCAAGAAAGAGAGTCTTCTATTTTAATTTTATTAAGACAGGATCCTATTCATCTCAGACTAGCCTGATCTATATGTAGCTAAGGATGACCTTGAACTGCACTTATCTTTCTGTCTCCCCCTCCCAAGTCTGGGATGACAGGTGTGCACTGCTGTGTCAAGTTTATACAGTTTATAAAACCAAGCCCAAGCATCATAGGCAAGCACCCTACCAACTGAGCTACATCTCCAGCATTAATTTTGTATTTTTAAGATAGGATAGGAATACTATGTGTTCCAGGCTGTCCTCAAACTTATTATCTTCCATACCCTAGAGTGCTGAGATAATAGGTATATGCTACTATAGCCAGCTAAGTAAGGGCTTTTAGAAAATCCAGTGGTGGGAGGGTCTGGAGAGATGGTTCCGAAGTTAAAAGCAGTGGTTGCTTTTCGCAAAGACCCACGTTCTGATTCTTAGCACCCACATGGCAGCTTGTAGTCGTTAATGCCATACATACCCTCCCTTTTCTGGCTTCCATGGGCACTGAATGCATATGAGGCACAAACATACATGCTGGTAAAACACACACCCATACACACTAAATAAAGGTTAAAAGGATGAAAGCTGAAATAAATCCATTGTAATAGAACACAACTCTAATACTTAAAAGGTAGAGATAGGAGGATGTCAAATTTGAGGCTGGCCTGGGCTACCTAATGAATGTGAGGTCAGCCTGAGCCACGGAGTAAGACCTTGTCTCGGAATTGGTGTTAAAAGTGTTGATGACATTTACTGGAACAAATAAAAGCATTTTATGAATGTATATTTGTGTGGCCATGTGGATGTCAGAAGACAACCTTCAGGAATTTGTGCTGTGTCCTGCTCTGTGGGACCCAGAGTTGAACTCAGGTCAGTGGTGAGGCAGCAAGTGCCTCTACTCATTGAGCCATCCTGCTGGCCCAAGGGGAAGTCATTGGTTAAAGATCCCTGCAGTTTGACAAGATAAGGGAGCCTATGAGGAAAATGGGAGTACCCCTGCACTAGACCAGGCATGGTGTTTGTGCTCAGATCCATCTGTAAGGGCAAATACAAAGAACCATGTGACATACACCCACAGCCTCAGCAGTTAGGCTGAGGCAGGGAAATGACAAGATTGAGGTCACTGTGGGATATGTAGTGAGCTCCAGGCCAGTCTAGGCTGCTTAGTCAAAACAAAATAGGCAGGATGGAAAAGAGATTAGATTGTGTGGAACACAAGTTTGTAATTTGTACACAAATAGTGTATTTGATTATCTGATTTTAACCTGTGTAAATGAAGAAATTTTGGTTATAGTTTGGGATTTAGATAGAATTCTAGAACACATGGGAAAGAATTTAATGTCAAACTCTAGCATTAAAAAAGAAAACCTAATTGAAGGGCTGGAGAGATGGCTCAGAGGTTAAGATTGTTCTTCCAGAGGTCCTGAGTTCAAGTCCCAGCAACCACATGGTGGCTCACAACCATCTAGAATAACATCTGATACCCTCTTCTGTATACAGTATACATAATAAATAAATAAATCTCTTTTTTTTAAAGCCTAATTGACTGTCAGTTTCAGAGGTTTAGTCCATCGTCATGGTGAGACATGGTGGTGTGCAGGCAGACATGGTGCTGGAGAAGGAGCTGAGAGTAGAGGAGAAGGTACATTTGATCCACAGGCAACAGGAAGTGAACTTCGACATTGAGCATGCATGGCTTGAGCATATATGAGACCCTAAAGCCTGCCTCCACAGTGACACACTTCCTCCAACAAAGCCACACCTCCTAATAGTGCCACTCTTTATGAGCTTATGGGGGCCAGTTACATTCACACTACCACACCAAGACAATTTATAAAAGATAGCATTTAATCTGGGGCTTACAGCTTCAGAGGGTGAGTCCATGACCATCACTGCAGGGACTGACAGCAGACAGGCATGGTGCTGGAGCAGAAGCTGAGAGGTCACGTCTCAGTCTACAAGCCTGATACAGAAAAAGAGATCACTAATGGGAGTGGCTTGAGCTTTTGAAACTTCAAGGCCCACTCCCAGTGACACACCACCAAGGTCATGCCTCCTAGTTCTTCCCAAACAGTTCCATCAACTGTGGACCAAGTAGTCAAACATGGCCATCCTTATTCCGCCCACCACAGAAGACAATTGACTTTAGGCTGTGA
Source organism: Sigmodon hispidus (assembly GCA_004025045.1). Lineage (NCBI taxonomy): Eukaryota > Metazoa > Chordata > Mammalia > Rodentia > Cricetidae > Sigmodon > Sigmodon hispidus. The sequence goes on from PVIH01003841.1 coordinate 53,943, forward strand.
GATTTATGAAATCTTTGTCTGTTTTAGACGCTGACTGGAAAGGAGATTGAGATTGACATTGAACCCACAGACAAGGTGATTATGCTCAGCATGTCTTCCCTCGTTTGTGTCTTTGTATGTACTTATGACCTTGGTCCTTTTGTTCTCATGTTGTCTACACAGCCTTTGTTCTTACTATTTCTGTAATTCTAAGCAGCCTCTGCCCTCTTGTCCCTCTAAAGGTGGAGCGGATCAAGGAGCGTGTGGAAGAGAAAGAGGGAATCCCCCCACAACAGCAGCGCCTCATCTACAGTGGCAAACAAATGTAAGTTGGGGAGGAAAGTGCAGCACAGCATCTTGTGTGCAGATGAGGCAGGCGGCCAGACTGGAGGTGCATCACTCCTGCCACTGCTTCCGTGTGTCCCTGCTTTTGGCTCTTTACCAATATGGAATCTTCTTGGAATAAGAGAAGGCTTAGAATATTCCAGACATAGAATAAAATGTATTGAATTATAAACTAATGTTGACACAGTTATCAAGCTACTAAAACTAATTTGTAGAATAGTAACATGTGCTGCTTTATTACTTGAACATTTATTATGTTTAGCTGTGTGTGTGTTGATAGGTCTGTGTGCATGTGGAGGTGCCTAGAACTATCAGATCCCCTGGAGCTGTAGTTGCACAAGATGTGTTCCTCCTGAAGCGGGGGCTGGAATCTGAACACAGGCCTTCTACAAGAGCAGTTTGAGCTTTTAACTGCTGAGCCATCTTTCCGGCCCTCTCTATTAATATCTTATTGTAAGGTCTGATGTTGGGTCTGATAGCTGCTTTTTAAAATTTTTTTCAAGATATCTGCAAATGGTTATAATGTGATTTTAAAATATTTGATTTTGGGAGCTGGAGAGATGGCTCAGAGGTTAAAAGCACTGACTATTCTTCCAGAGGACCTGAGTTCAATTCCCAGTAACCACATGGTGGCTCACAACCATCTAGGATGACATCTGGTGCCATCTTCTGTATAATGTATACATAATAAATAAATCTTTATATTTTTTTCAGATTAACAGTGCTCTTAAGTTGGTGCTCTTAAGCTCTGAGCCATCTCTCCAGCTCCATAATAAATACATCTTTTAAAAAAAAAAATTGATTTCTATTATGTAAGTTATTGTATTGTTAACACTGTAGGCCTCTTTGTCTATGTTCAAAATTAAATACTAATTATAGTTAGGTGTTAATAAAAATAAAGAAGAAATCTTTTTCTTATTTCACAAAGAGGTCCACAAAACCCATGTTACAGATGCCTGTTGTAAATGGTATTTCTCCTGTTTTCCTTCCCCGTAGGAATGATGAGAAGACAGCCGCTGATTACAAGATTCTAGGCGGCTCGGTCCTGCACCTGGTCCTGGCCCTCAGAGGCGGAGGTGCTCTTGGGCAATGATGAACCTCAGTTCCATCTTCCCTCCTTGTCCTGTTGCTCATAATGAAGCATCACATACCCTCTCGCTCTCCGGGACACCAGAACTACTGCCCCCTCCCTTGGATGCCCAGTCTTGTGTGTCTACTGGTGGGAGAATGTGAGGACACCGGGGTGCAGTGTTCCTGGCCCAAATGGCCACCGCTGGCTATTGGGCTTTAGTTTGCAGCCCTGTGTGCTTCCCTCTCTTATGACTGTGTCCTTGGTTGTCAATAAAATATTCAGGCCTGGAGTCTTTTCTTCTTGCCATGTATGACTGAAATAAAAGACAGGCACAGTGGTGATCAGTAGAAGCAGAACGGTGGAAGGGTGTTGCTCTCAGGTTTGTTTTGGGGCAGGGATCTAACCATAGCCCCACCTGGCCTAGAATCTGCTGGCCTTAAAGGCATGTGCTGTCAGTCTGGCATATTCTTTATTTTGAAACAGTTTTTAATAGGTATCCCAGGTTGTCCTTGAACTCTTGATTTTTTTTTTTTTTTTTTTTATTTTTTAGACACAGTCTTTCTGTAGCTCTGGCTGTCCTGGAACTCTCTCTGTAGACCAGGCTGGCCTCACAAAGATCCAGCTGTCTCTGTTTCCCAAGTGTTGAGATTAAAGGTATGTGCCACCACACCAGGTTTTACCTTGAACTTTGATCCTTAGCCTCTCAAGTAGGATTATATGCATTCCTCATCAATGAGCTTCAGCAAACCTTTCTTATACCAGATGATCTTGGATGAGGGTGTTGTCGTCTCTCTCTTAAAGATGGGCACACTGAACCCAGAGGAATTCTTTCTTCAAAGGATTTGCCCTCTGTGTTTGCACTCTGCTGAGTCCTGTCCCTTGGAAGCATCATCAGACTAGGAAAGCCTGCCTGATGTTTTGCCCTCTCACTGGCTCGTGGGTGCCAAGTCTTGTCGTTTTTCTTGGCTCCATGGTAAGAAGTAGCTCTCTTGGGAACTTGAAACAAGCCATGGTAGCTAGGTGTGGTGACTGAGCACTTGGGAGGCTGATGCATGAAAATCAAGAACTCCAGAGCAAGCTGGGTAACAATGGTGCTTTTCAATCTCAGCACCCTGGAGGCAGATTCAGGTGGATTTCTGAGTTTGAGGCCTATTGCTGGATCCTAATGGTTCCCTTGGGGGAGGGAGTGGGAAGATGTGGAATCAACGACACAGACCCCGGGAGTCAGTTGAAAAGCAAAGAGCTATTGAGCAATGGGGAGAGTCATGTATACCCTCCTCCCAGCATCCAGGCTGTCCGCCGTTCCAGTGATGATGTGCAGTCAATGTTGAGTAAGGGGCCAGCCAAAGAAACCCATCCTGTCTCTGAAACCAGAGCTAGTGAAAGAAACACACCCTGGTTCTGAGACTTGAGTCAGTGAAAGACTTTATTCCTGAACCCAGAACCAAAGTAATGTGCTAAACTCTGAAACCAATGCCAAAGGAACACACATTGGCCCTAGAATCAGCCAATAAAAGAAACGTGCCCTGACCCTGAAATTAGAGCCAAGAAGCCCAAAAGAGCCAGTGAAAGAAACATATTTTGATGCTGAAACCAGAGCTAAATCTGGCATTGAAAATCTAACCAATCTCTGCCCTGGAAAACTGCCCCAAGAAGCCCTATATGAACCCTGTGCCTGCCGCCCTCTCCCATTCCAGCTCTCCTGGACCCCTCCCTTCAATAAATCTCTTGCATGAGGTTTGGTGACAACCTTTCACCAAAGCAGCTAGGGAGCCTGGACAGAGAACAGCTGAGGAGATTGAAACTGTAACACACTTTTTTTTTTTTTTTGGACTTAAATTCATCACATTTATTTTTTAGCTTGACTTTTTAGTAAGTCTTTAGCTTCACTGATTTTGGCTGCTACATAAGGAGATCCTCTCTTATCTGGGTGGTTTAAGAGCCTAACCCTTCGATGAGCATCCCTGATCTTTCCTTTATTGACAGTAGGGCTTACACCTAGTTTTAATGCTGCTTCCCATTTTGTCATTTTCAGTTCAAACCCACCTCTATAGTACCCATCACTGAAGGCAGATTTTGGTAGGCTTTGAAAAACTTGTTTTAGGGGGCTGGAGAGATGGCTCAGAGGTTAAGAGCACTGAATGCTCTTCCAGAGGTCCTGAGTTCAATTCCCAGCAACCACATGGTGGCTCATAGCCATCTATAATGACATCTGGTGCCCTCTGCTGTATACTGTATATATATAATAAATATTTAAAAAAAAAAGAAAAAGAAAAACTTGTTTGGGGGCTGGAGAGATGGCTCAGAGGTTAAGCACACTGACTGTTCTTCCAGAGGACCTGAGTTCAATTCTCATGGTGGCTCATAATCATCTGTGATGAGATCTGGTGCCCTCTTCTGTATACTGTATACATAATAAATATTAATATTAAAAAAGTAATGTATAATAAAAATAAATCTTAAAAAAAAACAAAAAAAAACTTGTTTTACTTGAGGCTCCATATGCTCCATGGCTTGTAAAACATAACGGCCTGCAAATCCTGCAGCAGCAAAGGTCAGTCCAACTGCTACCACTGCACTGGCCATGACTCCCTTCCCGGGCTGGGCACCCCGAGATCATCCCAGCACAAGCTCACGGCCACAGTACGCCAGTGTAGACCGCGGCGCTCCAGCCAACACCCAGCTATAACACTTTTGCTGAGGAAACATTCCCCTAGTGGAGCAAAGTTGTTACTCCCTGACCAGAGCCGCTCATTTCCCTGAGGGCAGAGTTGTTACACTCAGGGAACACTGGGGAGGCCCTTCCCTGCCAGAGCAGAGCTGTTAGCACTGGGGAAGCCTTTCCCTGAAGCAGGGCTGTAAGCTGCTACCTACACTTACTGTGGCCTGTGGTGTACAGTGGCTCCCCAACTGCTTGACTATTTTTCCATCTGAGCCACGCTAACACCTACAGTCACCCTTCATTGGCTGGGCACGATCAGGACCTCTGACAGCCTGACAGCGTCTGTAGCTGGATCATCAGGCTGACTCCATGTTGGTTCCTAAGCAAGTAAGTTACATGCATGCCTTAGGAACTGATTTGAGCCAATTCCTTGACCCTATGGGTCTGTCCTATTACAGAGGACAGCCCGGTCTACAAAGCTAGTTCCAGCCAGGGCTATCAAGAGAAATCCTGCTTCAAAAGACAAATGAGAAAGAAGCCATGATGGAACATTTACACACTGCACACACCTGTGGTACATGTATGTTGGCCTACTGAAATGAACATGTGCTTCAGTAATATAAAATGTTACATGAAAGTCTGGCATTGTGACAACATACCTATAATGTGAGTACTTGAGAAGCAGAGGCCGCAATTCAAGGCCAGCCCTGTCTCAAATTAACAGCAAATAGTATCCTATAAAACCATATTTTATTTTTTAGAAGCTTATTAGAGACAAAACCCAAGGCTTCATTTTCTTCATAGTACTGGAGGGAATAGCAGCATACTGTTGATAGGATGGTAGAAACCTAGGAAATAAACGCTCTCCCTGTGCAGCCCTACGGGACCTTCAAGCTGGCTCGGAAAAAGTCTCAGGCTTTACAAACACCCTCGGACCACTTTGTGAGACTAGATTTTCGTTGCCTGTACAGATCTCAATTTCTAGGCACAAGGCAATTCCTGGCTAGGCCTCTGTGTAGCTGAAGTTAAAGACACCCATCACCAGGTGCAGATACTTGAGTCTTCCTGCTTTCTCTGTTGCTGAAGGCTGCTTTATACTATGAAGATGTTTATGTGAAACAAAATGAGCGCAGAGTAAGACACTGATGAAGTCTCAATTCCAAGATAAAGGTGTACAAAAGAAAACTTCTGTAATTTCCTAGTTTAAAGGGGTGAGTTGGGGGCTGGAGAGATGGCTCAGCGGTTAAGAGCACCGTCTGCTCTTCCAGAGGACCCGGGTTCAATTCCCAGCACCCACATGGCAGCTAACAACTGTCTGTAGTTCCAGTTCCAGGCAAACACCAAGGCAAATAAATAAATAAAAAGTGTTTAAAAAAAAAAATAAATAAAGGGGTGAGTTGGACGACGTAGACATGCTTTTGGCCCATGCTGTGGTCACCGCTGCAGCTAGTCCCTCTGCAGAACCTCCGAAGGCGCTCTTGCGCCGGCGGAGACGACGCTCTAGTCACCCTAGCGTCGCCGGTTCTCTGTGGCACGCCCAACAGCCGGCTTGGCCACCATAGAGTTGGGTTTGCGGGTGGATCATGACGCCGCTGCCAAGGCTTGCGGTTTTTGATCTGGGTGAGGAGCAGCAGGGAGAGCTGTGTGCGGCGCTTTCCTGTTCCACTCCCGGCGGTGGCTGAACCTTCTCCCTCCTTCCTCTCGCAGATTACACGCTCTGGCCGTTCTGGGTTGATACACACGTAGACCCTCCGTTCCACAAGAGCAGGTGAGACCATTGGGAGAGAGGGAAGGGGCCAGGAGGGACTCGGCCGGAGCTGAGCGTTATGTCCCCCACCCCAGCGATGGAACCGTACGAGATCGGATGGGCCAGGACATCAGACTGTACCCGGAGGTGCCGCAAGTCCTGGACCGATTGCAGAGCCTCGGAGTGCCAATAGCTGCTGCATCACGGTAAAAGTGACGACAGTCCGCTGACGCATCTCCACGCATATGGAAATTTGCATGTAACTGTCTGGGCACCAAAAGTTAGGAGGTGCAAATGTATAAAATATTTCGTTGCTTTTCTATCCGATGCTTTCTGTTCTTGTAAATGATGAGACGTTGGCTCCGCGCCAGCTATTTCAAAATCTCTGCTATTGACTAACAGTACGCAAATCGGTCCCTCTACCCACGTGCATCTAAGTTTGCCAGCATCTCTGAAACTCCTAACGCCACTCATCCATATTTTTTTTTTTAATTTTTATTTTTAGGACAGGTGAGATAGACGGGGCCAACCAACTACTGGAACTCTTTGACCTTGTCAAATATTTTGTTCACCGGGAAATCTACCCAGGTAGCAAAGTCGCACACTTTGAGAGGTAGGCAGACAGCTAAGTGTGAGAACCGGAGGCGTACCAGAGAGGAAGTCAAGTGAGCCAGCTCGCCAGCTGGGTCACCTCTGCCCTGTCCTTCACAGGTTGCGTCACAAGACTGGAGTTCCTTTCTCTCAGATGATCTTCTTTGATGACGAGAAGCGGAATATCATAGACGTGGGCAAACTTGGTACTGAGCCACCACGAGGGGAGAAGGAGGAGAAAGTGTTCTTAAGAGGATGTAGGGAAATAAGTGTAGGGTGGATAATATATGGCAGGTCAGAGTAATAAAATGTGATAAACAGATAATAAAATTTCTGTTCTAGGTGTTACCTGCATTCACATCCAGAATGGAATTAATCTGCAAACATTAACTCAAGGACTAGAGACATTTGCAAAGACTCAGGCTGGATCCTGAGGTCCAACCCTGTGGATAAACCTCATCTGAGGTGTAAAAATGAGAACAAATCAAGAAAGCCTTGTCAAGTGCATTTGTAACTTATTAAAGTGCCCGTGTGTGACAGTCATGGTGTGTGAAAGCCAGTGGGGCTTTTTTTATTTTTCAAACATGCAAACTGGGTTTGGTGTTGGGACCAGAGTGGGGAAAAATTACACTGCACCAGGTTGTTCCTTCCAACATCTACGACTGCTTCACATAACGAGGTGCCATAACGCTGCGCGTGTCCTTGTAGGGAGTAAAAGCTAATAATACTATTATTAGGGTTGGTGCCGGCCTTTTTTGGTAGAGAGTAATGAGCTTGCCTCTGTCCCGCCCTGGTCTTGGTTGCGCCCGTTGATGATGTCACGGCTGTGCCCTGGACGGATTGGCCAAGGCCGGTCTCAGATTGATGACAGCCCCGGAGGACCGCGGGAAAAGTGAAAATGGCAATGAATGGGCTCGGCGGACTCTCCGGGAGCGGTAGCAGGGAGAGACTGCGCCGCCGCCGGGAGGAGCGCTGGCGGGGACACCGGACCGGAAGAAGACCAGGAGACAGGGCCATCAGAAAACCAACTTTATCCAGCCGCCTTGTCCCGGCCTGTCTGAGTGGGGATATGAACGGAAGGCGTGGCAGTTGTTAGCTCCCCGACACAGGCTTGGAGGAACTGGTTTCCAGGCGACTGCATCCAGGCTTTTCTAAAGTATTGTAGTTGACTTGGGATGAATGAAAGAGATCTGAAGTGAAGAAGACGACCCCTTTAAGCTCATATCCGGGAATGTGGGTATGTCTAGAAAAAGTCATTGGCAGTATAATGTGGCAATTAGGGGATGGAGATGATCCTGGCAAAACAGCATGGAAGTAGGAGATCAGTGTTCAAACAGGCTAACCGTTTGCCAGGTATAGCGCTGAGGTAACTGGAAAGGGGCCTTCCGGAAATAGAAGCAGGAGTATAATAGTTTAGTGAAAATAGAACTTCCGGCCGTTTTGAGTTTGTGGGATGTAAGGGTATAAAAAGGACAGGATGTAGAAGAATGGATGGAGGAATAAACAGATCGTCAGAATATTCAGAAGAATATTTTGATTTTTATCTGTCTGCAATGAAGAGCCTACAGGAGAGTTTTAAGCAGGCAGAGGCCCCCAGGCTTTTACTTGCAAAAGTTTTCGTTCCAATATAGAAGATGGAGGAAGAGGCCGGGCAGTGGTGGCACACCCTTAATCCCAGCACTTGGGAGGTAGAGGCAGGCAGGTCTCTGTGAGTTCAAGGCCAGCCTGATCACAAACAGAGTTTCAAGACTGCAAAGGTTACACAGAGAAACCTTGTCTCAAGAAACAAAAAGAAGATGGAGAAAGAAATTGAAGTCACATTCTCTTCCTTGCACCCCTGTTCCTTGGTCTGAGAATATTTGACATCTGTGACAGCAATTGGGACAATGGTCATACGCTGTGACTGGAAGTGAAGCGTAAAAGAGCAAAAGGACATGGGCTTTAGAGTCTGCTTGCTTCTTTTTTGTTCATTTTTGCCTTTTGAGACAGTACCTTAATATATATATACATATTAAATATATACATGTATATAGTCTTGGTTGACTTGAACTCATGTGTAGTAGTTCAGGCTGGCCTTAACTTGCACAATCCTCCTGCCCCAGCCTCCCAAATGCTGGGATTGTAGATATGTTCCACCAGACCCAACACAATGTTTTGCTTACTACTTAATTTACTCAATCTACTAATTATGTTAGACAAAACCGCTTATATCTTTATGCTTGTTATCACATTTATCAAGTGATACCCATACACTCGCTGTAGAGAATCATTTAGAGATAAGAAAGTTACGGTAATGCCCACCATACACTGTGTATTCACTAACTGAGGGCTAATACTTTTCCTTCACACAATATGAGTCTGCTCCATTAGACTCTTGAGGGAAGAGCAGAGGCTGATTCCTAAAGAAGCAATATAGAAAATGGAGAAGACAAAAAAATTCTGATCAGGGGCTGGAGAGATGGCTCAGCGGTTAAGAGCACCGACTGCTCTTCCAGAGGACCCGGGTTCGATTCCCAGCACCCACATGGCAGCTAACAACTGTCTGTAGTTCCAGTTCCAGGCAAACACCAAGGCAAATAAATAATAAAATAAAGTTTTAAAAAAAAATAAAAAAAAAAATAAATAAATAAAAAAAAAAAAAAAAAAAAAAAAAAAAAAAAAAAAAAAAAAAAAAAAAAAAAAAAAAAAAAAAAAAAAAAAAAAAAAAAAAAAAAAAAAAAAAAAAAAAAAAATTCTGATCAAACAGGAATTTCTGGAGTGGAAGATTCAACAGGAACTACAAACAGCATGGGACCAAGAATAACCAAAATAATGAAGAAAAAGGGCTGCTGGCATAGGGTCGGAGGACGAGGGTGCTTCTGACTCTGATGGTCATAGTGTGCGCTGAGTCAGCCACCCTGCAGGCTTTGTGGAGAAAGAAAAGGTTAACAGAAGCAGGCATGAACTGATGGAATGTTATCCACCTGGAAGTTCAGCCAGAAGCCATTGAGAATGCCACCGCCAAGGCAGAAATACTTTGTACCATGGTTCTTGCTGCCCAAGGCATGAAGAAAGCCTGCCAGGACATGTGTGTATGAGGTAAAGAAAGAAGGGGACCAGGCACTAGTGAGGGTGGCTTGTGTCAATCCTTTGAATGTATTTTTAAGAATATATTCATATTCATTGTGTCTGGGGAGGGAATGTGCACATGAGTGCTGGTGCCCACAGAGATCAGAAGAGGGTATTAGATCCCCTGGAGTTGGAGTGGTTGTCAGAGTACGTGTTGGGAACCACTGGGTCCTTCCCAAGACTTTGACTTTTTCTTTTTTTGTTTGTTTTTTGAAATCAGAACATTTATTTATGACTGATAGAAATCCTCAAGATGAACTGGATGCTGCAACAGCTGCTCTCTTGGGTTTAGGTGTTGTCCCTTCATGGAATCCATGTCTGAATCTCCGATAGACAATTTTTAGGTGCCTCATCCGCCCAGTCCCGGTCGTGTTTCGTCTCTTAGCCTTGGCACTCCAGTTATACTTTCTCTTGCACTTGGCAGGATATCCACATTTGCTGCAGACTGATTTCTGAAGGTGGTAGGCTTTAGAGCCACAGCAGCGGCACAACGTGTGCATCTTATTGCGACGATTTCCAAAAGATGACGTTCCTTTCATCATCTTGCTTCTGCCAAGTCCAGAGAGACCTGAAGAGAGTGCAAGACTTTTCTTTTTTGTTTTATTTATTTGGTCTGTGTGTGTGTGTGTGTGTGTGTGTGTGTGTGTGTGTGTGTGTGTGTGTGTAGCCCTGTCTGCCCTAAAACTTCCAATGTAGACAAGTTTGGCCTCAAACTGAGAGATGTACTTGCCTCTCTATCTTCTGAAGGTTTAGGGGTTTTGTTTGTTTGTTTTAAGATTTCTTTTTGGGGCTGGAGAGATGGCTCAGTGGTTAAGAGCACCGTCTGCTCTTCCAGAGGACCTGGGTTTGATTCCCAGCACCCACATGGCAGCTCACAACTGTCTGTAGTTTCAGTTCCAGGCAAATAATTAAATAAATAAAACTGTTTTGAAAAAAAGAAAAAAGATTTCTTTTTATTTATGTGTATATTTGTATGTCTCTGTGTGTTTATGCAGTGTGTGGGGTGTGTGTCCACATAAATCAAAGGATCCCCTAGAGCTGGGGTTAACAGGCTGCCTCACGTAGGTGCTGGAAACTAAACTTGAACTCTCTTAACTGCACCTTCTCTCTAGCTACTTTGGACTTCTAAAGCTTCTCAAATACAATCTATGCTTTGGATGATTAGACAATCTCCTTGCTTTCTTCATGAAAAAAGAAATGCTGGCCAGGGCATTCTAGGCGAGAAAAAGTTCATTCGTTTTTAAAGCTTTAGAGAAGAAAGTGTAAAATCCAGTGTGAGGCCATGTGAAAAAGGCTTCATTTCTATGAGTTGAAAAAGCCTATGGTGGCTAGGGGGGAGGGGGCTGGAGGGAGGGTGCCCCTTGATTCCTTGGCAATCTGTCTTGTTGTTAGTGACACTGGCAAGGCAACATGGCTGGGTGACAACCCAGAACAATAGAAGCTGGCCCAGCAGATATCAGATGTCGTTTCTTGCCCTGTGGGTTTTGGAGATGGTGTGGCTAAGGTGCCTGAGGTGAGGGGTCAGAGAATATGGGAAAAGTAATGGACTGCTCGGAAGAAAACACAAGAGAGGTTCTCGGAACGACTTGGGAGGAATTTCTCCAGGAATTGGTTGTTTTTTTGTCTTGACCAATCTAGTCATCCTGTCCAGGATGGATTGCTTTGAGAGCTAGAGGAGCTGAGGCAGAGGAACTAAGTCAGGATCTGCTAAGTGTGGGCAGCAAGGAGAAGGAACCCCAGTGAGACCGGTTAGTGTACCTCAGATGTATCTGCCTGCAGGGCCGGGTACCGAGAACTTCTTGTTAAAGACTTGAGAGACTGAAAGGTTATTGCCTCATTACTATCTGTATTATCTGTCTAGTCACAGGGGATCCAGGCAGAAGCTGCTGTCCTACAGACTGCTGGCTGTGTTACAGCATCTGACTGGAAGGGAAGGGGATTAAATCCTAGAATCCAGCCTGTGCTCCCCTCAGCAATCCGTGTGTCCTTATTTAGGGGTGCAAAAGCAAGTGCCAGGCCTGTTCTCCATTGGTATTTGGGTGTGGTAGAAATGAGCATCCTGAAGCACAGGAACAAGCCTTGTTTTGTTTTTGCTGGTGGGAGACAATTCAGCAGGCTGGAGATGTCAGCAGGAGCCTTCTGGAAGTTCTAAGGCTTTACTACTTCCTTCTTTTCTGGGTCATTTCCCCCAAGATAAAGAAGATAAAGAAGCTCTAAAGCAATCGGCAGAACGGATGTCCTGAGAGTTTGGATGTCTCCCTACTGCTGTCCTTAAGAGCAAATACTGTGAGCTAGAAGAGCATGGCCTGGGGAGTTGCTGCCATGGCAGCAATGTGACACAGTGAGACTGTCTGAGAAGGCCCTATTGTGCTCTTGGTGGTGGAAGACTGATCTTGTCTCCAATAAGTCTGAGTAGGTGGGTCTAGTCTGTACATCTTGTCTATACCTGAGATTCTTCCTCCTGCTTCTCTTTTTTTTTTTTTTAAGATTTCATTTATGTATACAACATTCTACCTCCACCATTGCCTGTGGGCCAGAAGAGGGCACCAGATCTCAAGGTAGATGGTTGTGAGCCACCATGTCATTGCTGGGAATTGAACTCAGGACCTCAGGAGGAACAGCTGGTGCTCTTAACCTCTGAGCCATCTCTCCAGCCCCCTTCCTCCTGCTTCTTAGAGCCTTGTTTTAAGTAGTGAGAAATAATGAGTAATGAAGGCAAGCTGAGGACAAATGGCCATTTCCTCAACATCCAGAACATCTCAGACTATGTTCTGGGCAGTTTGACTTTTCAATTTGATTCGTCATAGAATTGCCTAGCGCCTAAGGCTAAGAAATTGTCGTCAATACCAGGTGTGGTGGCACATGCTTTTAACCTCAGCACCCAAGGAGGCAATGGCAGGCAGATCTGAGTTCAGACCACCCAGGGCCACACAGGTATAGCCTGGGGAGGATGGAGATTATTTTAGAAACATGTTAACTGCCAGACATGGTGGGACATATAATCCCAGCACTCTGGAGGCTGAGGCAGGAGAATCATGAGTTTGAGGCTGGTCGGAGCTACAAGGGGAGTCTCTAGGATATGTGGAGCGGGAAGGGAGAGGAGGAGGAGAAGAAATCAGGTCCTGAGGAGCCAAGGTAAGTCTTTCTCGTTGCTTTGGCTTAGTCAGGCCTCAAAGCTTCATTTGTCTTCTGTGGGGGCAAGTAGCTTTCCTTTATCCAGAACTCACAGGTCACAGGCTTGGCTCGAACTCTGTTACTTCAGTATCCAGCCCCAGGTCGGTCCCCAGAATCCTTTCATTAAAGTGATAGTGGAAGGAAACTGCTCCAGGACACTACATGAGCCCGATGTTTTGTGTGTCGTGTCAGCATGAGCACCCGGAAACAGGCCTGTCCTGATTCTCTGTTAACTCCTCTTCCCAACCAAAACTTTTTGTCCAAGTTGGGAGCAAATACAGAACAGAAATAACAGCTACTGCTTTGACCTATAAATGGGCAGAACCAGGGTCAGACAGAACCTCCAAGCCTTTCCCTCTGTCCGACCTGCTGCTAGTGCACCAGAGAACATACATGTAAACCAAGAGCTTCGAAGTTAGTTGGCATAGCAAAGCTTCCCCAAGTCAATCTCTCTGACTTTCACGTGTCAAGAGTGTGGGTTCCAGGCTTTGGGCAGAAATCCACCGTCAGTCAGTCACTCAGTTATGTTCTCCTCGAGATCGAGGAAAGAATGTCTTTGATCCTACATGATGAAACTAATTAGGTTTATTTTTATATAAAAGATTCCCCCCAGACTACCTTGCTTTTCTCTTTAGTCCCCCACCCTACCCCCCAGCCATTTCAAGCTGTGATTTCCAAGGACTGGTGCCGATTAGGAGTGCTGGCAGGCTGACACATGGCCTCTAGCAGCTTGATTTCATTCGTGGGTTTCTCAGGCTGGAACTTGAGCATCCAGGGGTCTTTGAGGACATCCAGGATGGTGGCACGCTTGGTAGCTTGGCGTAGCATCTGGAGGACCAGGTTCTAGGGCAAGGGAGAGAGAGGGCTTGGCTGAGCGTGCCCCCCTTTTGGGTCACACAGGCAGCAAACAGCTGGACCTAAGAAAGAAGCAGGATAGCCCATCACACTACTCTGGCAAAAGGGACCCTGATTTTATGCTGGAGCCCTGCAAGGAGACAGAAGAGTCTCTTCTGCCCTAAGGGGATCAATGTTGAAACCTAGTTATCAAGCATATTTAAGATTGAAAGCTCAGTGGCCGGCCCTCCTAAGTCCTCCCCATCATTTTGGTAGAAACTAGAGATGGCTCTAGAATGAGAAAAGTGCCCCCTCTCCCCCCGAGGGTGTGAATGGGGAGGCCTAAGTTCGGTATTTACTCCCCATCCCCATGGGTCATCCCTAAGGCCTCAGCCCTCCTGGGGGAGCCAGCACCTTGCAATCCTGGGAGACGGTGAGGTTAGTTGGGAAAGTGACTTCCTTCTGGGTATCTCTCAGCAGCTTCTTGAGATTGGTGTCATCAAAGGGCAGTCGGGCAACCACTAAGGTGTAGAGGATGACGCCCATGCTCCAGGTGTCAGACAGGAAAGGGTTGTAGGGCAAGCCTAGCAAGATCTCCGGGCAGGCATAAGCAAAGCTGCCACAGTATGTCTGGCTGAGGTGGGAAAACCAGTTCATTTGGCGGTAAGAAGGGCTACTACGCACAGGCTGGCTAGAAGACACCATCTTGGCGAAGCCAAAGTCCGATATCTTCACATTCTCCCGCTTGTCCAGCAACAGGTTCTCCAACTTTAAGTCCCTACCAGCAGCAGAAAGGCTGGGGGTCAGGCTGGGGAGAGGGCTTAGTGTTAGACCGGGAGCTGAAAGGGAAGGGTCAGAGACGAGGTGAGGACAGAGGAAGGAGCAGTGAGGTCCTATGAGAAGTAAAGAGGGGCCCGGCAGTGGTGACGCACAGCTTTTAGCCCAGCATTTGGGAGGCAGAGACAGGCTGATCTCTGAGTGTGAGGCCAGCCTGGCCTACAGAGTGAGTTCCAGGACAACCTGGGCTACATAGAGAAACTGGCCTCAAGAAGAAAAAAAAAGAAAAAACAAGTAAGAAAGAAAATAAAGAAGATACAAAAGGATTCAAAGTCATGGAGTTGTGAACAGAGCCCAAAAGGAAGGGAGGATGGTGATGGTACCCGAGGCCCACTGCTTCACTATTGTATGTAAAGTGCTCTCACACAGTGGAGACAAGCGTCCTTGATGGTTACAATATGGTGAACAAATGGACCTACATATTGAGAAAAGTCAAGAGAAAAGGGCAGAAAATGGGCAATATGCATAAACCCCCTTGAGAGCCCAAAGCCCAGTCCAGTGACGATCCTCACCTGTGCACGATGCCCTTGCTGTGCAGGTAGGCGATGCCCAAGGCCATCTGGGAGAACCACTTGCCAGCAAGGGTCTCAGAGCAGGCCCCATATCGTTGGATCCATTCGAGGACATCACCACCCTGAGCCAGCTCCAAAATGATGTATACTCGGGATGTGGTCTCAATGGCCTGATAGAAGTTGATGAGGTACTTGTGCCGTAAGACTTTCATTACCTGACCCCAAAAGAGGGAACCATCAAACCTGACAAACTCTGGCTGTGCTGGTCTTTCTCTAACTCTCCCATTGCTACTTACAACTTTGCAACAGAATCGGCTGGTACCTGATTAAATTCCATTTTGCATTTTAACTTGGGAGGATGGATTGTGGGCAGGCGGGATGTTTGTGCATAGGAAAAAGGGTATGTGTATATACATTACAGGATTTTCCTACTTAAGACTCTCAGTTCTTGCTTGGAGGTTCCTGGATCCAGCCCTTTTATAGTTATACCCCTAAGATACCTCAAGTAGCTTATTAATAAGCCTCAGCTCCCTTTCTGACCTGTATCTCACGAGGCAGGAACTTGTTAAGATAGTCATCGGAGGCCTTCTTCTTCGAGATGATCTTGACAGCCACCATGACCTTCTGCTTTGTGTAGTAGGCCTCATAGACGGTACCATAGGAGCCATGGCCAATAACCTTACCCACTTCATAGCCATACTCCTCCATGACAGAGCGATAGGCTGGGGTAATTGATGTTGTTTCCGAGGTGTCTCCCTTTCCCATGATGTCGTGCTTGAGTAGTGAGCAGCTTTGCTACTTAGAGACCTCTGTCTTCTGGGAAGCCACCTGAAGCCCTGAAGGGAGGAGGTACCGAAGTGAAGTTTGCCTAGTCACACAAGTCTGGGATCCTGGCCTCAGCCCTTCACTAAGAACTCGGAAGGGGAAAGGAAGGAACATTCTTTTTGTCTTGGCTAGCTGTTGTTGCTTCCATGTCTTAGTTACAGAACTTCCAAAGTCCCAAGTTCCATACCTCTTGTATTTATCACTGGCCACAAAGCTCGAAAGGAAGTGCAGTTTCGAACATATTCACCAGAAAAGGCACTTTACCCAGTCTGCTGAGCATCTTCTATGAACCCTTTATTGTACTTTCTGCCATGTGCTAGATAATATGCAGAACATACTAGGGTAAACTAATGGACAAGAGCAACAGAGTTCCTATACTTCTAGATGCTGCAGCCAAGCATGAAAATCGTGTATACAGGACTGCAAGGTATTGAAGCATATTCTAAGAACTCAATCTTGAACTGTATCCGTGCTTTCCATAATCTGGAACATTCTTGATCTCTTCCTATCCTTCCACCAGAGTCCCACAATTTTCTACCACACAGCTTTGTTTTATTTTCATTGCTGAGCCCAGGGCCTTTTGTATGCTAGGCCAGCACTGTACCCTCGATCCACATTCCCAACCCCTCCATCTAGGCATCCTTTAATCATACCCCCAGAATTTAGTCCCAAGCCCGATTTCCTTAGACCTTTACATCCTCCCTCGTAGATCTCGCACATGCCCGAGGCTTCAGTTATCACATGTGTGCTGATGGCTCACCTCAGTACCATCCCAGATACTTACTGGAGCTCAAGATAGTGCCTGTTTGCTTACTAAATATCACAGGAACATGTCCTCTCTCTGCACCTCAATTTCATATCCAAAATGGAACTATTTTCCTCTCTCTCTTTTTTTTTTTTAAAAAAAAACTTTATTTATTTATTTATTTGCCTTGGTGTTTGCCTGGAACTGGAACTACAGACAGTTGTTAGCTGCCATGTGGGTGCTGGGAATCGAACCCGGGTCCTCTGGAAGAGCAGATGGTGCTCTTAACCGCTGAGCCACCTCTCCAGCCCCCTATTTTCCTCTCTTAGACTCTTTGCTGTCCTGAATGTAGACATCAAATGTCATGGCAGCATCCTGTGCCTTGGTGCCCATGTCCTGTCTCTTCAACCTAAATATTTCATTTTTTTAAAAGTTTATTTATTTTGTATACATTATACAGAAGAAGACACCAGATGTCATTCATAGATGGTTGTGAGCCACCATGTGGTTGCTGGGAATTGAATTCAGGACCTCTGGAAGAACAGTCAGTGCGCTTAACCTCTGAGCCATCTCTCCATCTCATTAATGTACTGAAAGGTCTAGAGAGATGGCTCAGGAGTTAAGATTGTTTGCTTTGCAAACATGAAGACTGGAGTTCATGCCCAACATCTGCCAGCTGGATCTTTGTGAGTTCAAGACCAGTCTGGTTGGTCTACAGAGCGAGTTCCAGGAAAGCCAGGGCTACACAGAGAAACCCTGTCTCAGAAAAAAAAAAAAAAAAAAAATCAAAGAAACAGAGCCAGGTGCAGTACTAGCTCTGAATGCAGGGGACACAAGAGGATTGCTGGGGTTTGCTGCCTTCCAGCTTACTCCAGAAATGCAAGCTTCAGATTCTGTAAGACCCTGCCTCAAAGGAACAATGCAGAGTGATGGGGACATCAGCTGTCTCCCTTTGGCCTCCGTATGAACACAGGTGCACAGTTACATGAAATTATCCATATACCATGCACATAAAATAATGCACTCAGGATTTTGTGCCCACTGGCATGTCTGCTTAGGCCTTTATCAAGTGACTGTCTTGCAAGCCTGCTGCTCCCCTCTGGTTGAAGCACTTATCTGTTGACCCATGTGGCATGTATGCAGAGGTCAGATATCTTTCTATTCCTCTTCCTTATAGACTTGAGGCAGAGTCTGCTAATGAATTGGAAGCTTGACTTTTTGGCTAGTGTGGCTGGTCAGCCTCTGGATCCTCTTGTCTCTATCACCAATTCTGGGCTTACAACATTAGCAGTCTTGCTTTTTGCACAGCTACTTATTGTGTTTTGAATTTATGTCTTCATGCTGACAGAGGAAGCCATCTTACATAATCTGACTTTTTTCTTTGTATACATATACACACACACACATATATATACATACATTATAAAGATCATTTATTGGGGTTGGGGATTTAGCTCAGTGGAAGAGCATTTGCCTAGCAAGCACAAGGCTTTGGTCCTCAACTCCACAAAAAGAAAAAAAAAAAAAGATCATTTGTTATGTATACAGTTATACAGTATTCTGTCTGCATGTATGCTTACAGGCCAGAAGAGGGTGCCAGATCTCATTATAAATGACTGTGAGCCATTATGTGGTTGCTGGGAATTGAACTCAGGAACTCTGGAAGAATAGCTAATGCTCTTAACCTCTGAACCATCTCTCCAGCTCCTGACTTTTTTTTTTTTTTTTTTTTTTTTTTCTAAACAGAGTTTCTCTGTGTAGCCCTGGCTGTCCTGGAACTCAGTTTGTAGAGGAGGCTGGCCTCAACCTCACTGAGATCCACCTACCTGTGCCTTATGAGTGCTGAGATTAAAGGCATGTGCCACCATAAAAGCCAGTTTCTTTACTTCAGCCCCATGATAACTTTGCCTCTCTAATTCTGCCAATTTTTGTTCTTTTAATATAGGGTCTAGTGTCTCAATATGCATCCTAAGCTGGCCTCAAAATTGGAATCTTCCCCAAATTCAGAGTTACAGCTATGTGTTTTTAAAAGCAAAAACCCCATACATTTTTCAATTGATTTTTTTGAGAATTCCACACCATGGACCCCAATCCCACTCATTACCCAGTCTTTCCTTATCTGCCTTTCTCTCTTGTAACCTCCCCCAAAAGGGGAAAACCCACATCTTGCCGACCTCTCTGGGCATGACCCACTGCTCTATCAATGGCAGCTCTCCTTTCCCATCACAGCCCACAGCTGTCACATCTTCAGTTCTCTGTTCCTGCCTCTCTCACCCCTCTATCACAGTCATCAGTCCAAGTGCCTTGGAAGCTGTGGTAAGTCATGCAGTATAGCCCTTTGCCCAAACATCTTTAGTTACAAATGTTTACTGTAATGAGGTGTTGGACTGGTTCAAGTCTCTGGCTCTGCTGCATCATCAATACTGGACTCTTACCAAGACTCTTTCAGAATATCCTGTTGTTGCCCTAAGTCATGGAGATCCTGCAGCTATGGTTCTGCAAGGCTGGCTCCTACACACATCCCAGCAGCTCACAGACAGAATAGATATTGGGGTGGACCCACTCAAAGCCTGGGGGTAGCTGACTCGGTCAGCCCACTAGCTCTCCTTACCCATGTCATCAGTGCCAACTCTACCTCAGGCCCTAGGATGTCACCATGGCTTCAGACAGCAGCCCAGACCACAGATATCCAAATGGCCTTTGGAGGTAACACAAGCCTTGTTACATCATCAGTATCAGCACAGACCCCAGCTGCAGTAGGGTCACAAACTCAGACGTGGCCTCTGTGGCAGCACAGACCCAGACATCACCATGGCCTCGGGTGGTAGTGCAGGCCTCACATCAGGCTGTTCCTCGCTGCCTCTGGCCTTCAGTTCTGACTCTTCATAGTGCCCAAGCTGCTCCACGTCTCTCTCCCATCTCCCTACCTCACACTCACTCATCATAGTGGTGCACAGCACCCAGTGCTCTGTGCTCTGTAACCCGGTTCCATGGGACCCATTCTTTTTTGTTTGGTTTTGTTTGTAGATTTTTGGTTTGTTTGTTTGTTTGTTTTTGTTTTTTTGTTTTTCAGAAAGGGTATCACTATGTATCCCTGGCTGGCCTTGGATTCTGAGATTCAGTTTCTGTCTCAGAGGATACTTGATTGCCAGGGGTTGGACCTTCAGCCTCTCATATGCCAGGCAAATACATGAAACTATGAGCTGTATACCAGCTTCTTTTTCTCTCTGTCTCTCTCTCTCTCTCCCTTTTTAGACAGCTTCACTAAGTTGGCCAGGCACCAAACTTGTAATAAGAGAATTGTCTTGGCCTTCCCATCAGTGAGGATGGGAAGCGGCCTGTGCCATCAAGTCCAATTTCAGGCCAGTTTAGCACGCAGCCACAGAATGCTCCAGCCAAAGAGAAATGCTTCTCCATTTTTCGTCTTCTTCTTTTTCCTGGAAAATTCCTGCTTTTCTTTCAGAACTTAGGATATCTGATTTTGAATGACTCCCTTTAGTCTTGGCTAGACTAAATATCATCACCCTACTGTTTTAGCCTCCCAAGTACTGGGATTACACACACACATCACTACAGCTGTCTGTGACGGCTGGCCTTGACATCACCTGCCTTACAGGCTACAAAGAACAGTGGAGTAATGACTGATGTTTGAGAAGATGGGGCTGGAGAAACCCCCAGTCAGGAAAGTAGTTCCTTTATAAGCATCAAGCCCTGAATTAGATTCCTAGCATCCATGTAAGAAGCTGGACATTAGTGTTCACTTGTGACCTCAGGGCTAGGGAAGCATAAACAGGAAACCCCTGCAGCTCACTGGCCAAATATAGTGAGCCGGCATAGCTGGCCTCTGGCCTCCGTCTACACACACCCATGCATTTACATCCAACGCTTGAGAACAATGGGTGTAGCAGATGGGTAGGAAGTCTTCACAATGAGCAAATTCACAGGGCAGGACTCAGAGCCTGAGAGTTTTGAAACACAGTTTACAGAAATATACAGTGTTGAGACTCTTTTAGCATCTTGAACATTAATTTAATCCAAAGTTATAGTTTAGCTTGGCAGCTGCAATAAAACCATCATGAGGCACTGGAGAGATGGCTCAGCAGTTAAGAGCACTGACTTCTTCCAGAGGACCTGAGTTCAATTCCCAGCAACCACATGGCGGCTCACAACCATCTGTAATGGATCTGGCGCCCTCTTCTGGCCTGCAAGCAGAACACTGTGTACATAATAAATAAATCTTTAGAAAGAACGAAACCATCATGAATCAAGAACCCATGCCAGGCTGTGGTGGTGGATGCCTTTAGACCCAACACTGGTAGGTAGATCTTTGAGTGCAGGGCCAGTCTGAGTCTACAGAGTTAGTTCCAGGGCTACATAGAGAAACCCTGTCTTGAAAAACAAAGAATCAAGAACTCAAGGTAGGGTTGGGGGCCTTAGTGGTTTAGAGCACTGGCTGCTTTCCCAAAGAACTAGGATTCAATTCCCAGCACCCACATGGTGGCCCACAACTATCTTTAACTCCAGTTCCATAGGATACATATTCTTCTGGCCTTGATGGGCACTAGACACACACATAGTGCACAGACACAAAACATCAAAAACACTTAAAAAAAGAAAGAAAAGAAAAAAGGAGGGTAGGTGGAGAGATGACTCAGTGTTTAAGAACAGTCACTGTTCTTCCAGAGGACCCAAGTTCAACTCCTAGGTCCCATATGGCAGCTCACAACTCTAAATCCAAGATCCGACATACATGCAGGCAAAATACCACTGCAAATAAATAAATGCAATTCTAAAAGAAAGAAGAGGGGGCTGGAGAGATGGCTCAGCGGTTAAGAGCACGATCTGCTCTTCCAGAGGACCCGGGTTCAATTCCCAGCACCCACATGGCAGCTAACAACTGTCTGTAGTTCCAGTTCCAGGCAAACACCAAGGCAAATAAATAAATAAAGTTAAAAAAAATGCTTTAGAAAGAAGAATGGGGTAAGAGATGGTTCACACTTTTAATCTCAGCACTTTGGTGGCAGGCAGATCTCTGTGAGTTCGAGGCCAGCCTGGTGTACAGGGCAAGTTCCAGGACAGCCAGAGCTACACAGAAACTCTGCCTCAAAAAAACAAACAAGGACCTGACTGGATTGATGGAAGGTGAACTCTCAGTTATATGGAGAAGGAAGCTAGAATCCATACCAAAGTCACTGGGTGATGGGCTGCAAGTCTCAACTGAAAGGAAGCTGCGGGGGAGGCTGCAGAGCGCAAACGGCATTGTCTGGGGTGTCCATTGTTGTGATAAGATACCATTGCAACAAGGAACTTGGGGAGGAAAGGCTTCCTTTTACTGTTTGTAGTTCATCCAGAAAACCTGGGATAAACTCAAGGGAGGAACCTAGAAGAAACTGTTTCGGAGGTCGTGGAGGAGCGCTGATTTCACTGGCTTGTTCAGTCTGCCTTCTTCTGGCACCCAAGACCACCATCCCAGCACCCACAGTGCCAACAGTGAGTGGGCCCTCCCACATCAATCAAGGAAATGCACCGCAGGCTTGCCCACAGACCAATCTGGGAGAGGCATTTCCTCAACTGAAGTTTCCTCCTTCACACATGAGAGAGCTTGTGTTGAGTTTACATAAAGCTGGCCAGCACAGGAAGAAAGGTGTGTTCAGAGTTCTTATAAGGTTTTTATAAGGCAGACTTGGGTGTGACTGGGCACACTTACAATCTGAGCACTCAGGAGGCAATGGCAGAAGGGTTGTAACTTTTTTGTGTGTGTTGTGTATCTGCACACGTATATGAGGGCTCACATGCATATGGAGGTTACACAAGGAAGGTGGGCTCTACCTTTGTATGGTTTTCTTTTTTATTGCTGTGATAAAATACCATGACCAGGGCTGGAGAGATAGCTCAGTGGTTGAGAGCACCGTCTGCTCTTCCAGAGGACCCGGGTTCGATTCCCAGCATCCACCTGGCAGCTAACAACTGTCTGTAGTTCCAGTTCCAGGCAAAGACCAAGGCAAATAAATAAATAAAAGTGAAAAAAAAAAATACCATGACCAAGACAACTTATAGAAAAATAATTTATTTGCACTTACAGTTCCAGAGAGTCATGTCTTCAATAGTAAGCAGGGACCCAAACAGCCTCTCTAACCCTCCCCCAGTGCCGTTCTCCAAGGTCACACTTCCCAAACCTCCCCAGACACTGCCACCAACTGGGAACCAAAATTTCAAATGTCTGAGACAATGTGGGGCATTTCGTCCAAACCACCAACCTTGGGTGTTTTGTGTTTGCTTTGAGACAGGGTCTCTCATTAGACCTGAACCTCTTCCAGAATGACTACGGCACAGGTGACTTATCAAGTCCCGCCTACTAAGTGTGACCATCCTGGCTCTCGAGATCCAAATACTATTGGAATTCAGCTTTACAACAAATAAGATAAAGAATTACCCAGAATGCACCACAGTAAGAAGAGCACCCGGCACTGCTCATCACTGCTTCTTGGGGGATATGTGTACACTGTGTGAACATGTATTGCTCTGATTGGTGTAATAAAAAGCTCAACAGCCAATAGCTAGGAAGTGGTTAGGAGGGACTTCCAGGGACAGAGAGGACTCTGGGCAGAGTTGCCAGCCAGACCTGGAGGAAGCAAGATGGGCAGTATGGAGAGATGAGGTAATGAGCCAAGCAACAGAACTTAGATTAAAATAAATAGGTTAATTTAAGTTATAAGAGCTAGTTGGGAAGCTATAGGCTAAGCTTTCCTTTATTTTTTTAAAAAATATTTATTTTTTATGTATACAGTGTACAGAAGAGGGTACCAGATGTCATTATAGATAGCTGTGAACCACCATGTGGTTACTGGGAATTGAACTCAGGACCTCTGGAAGAGGAGTCAGTGCTCTTAACCTCTGAGCCATCTCTCCAGCCCCCTGAGCTTTCACAATAATAAGTTTCCATGTTGTTTTTTTGGGAACGGCTGGCTAGACAGAAAAAGACTTGCTCATCACCTGGCTTTAGATAAGTAGTTTAGTAACCAACCATTCCATCTCTCATCTTGAATATAAGGCAAACCAATTTGTTCAATGTACCAGGCTTTTTCTTTTGAGTCATCAACCAGCTCCCAAATCATGACATAGAGACTTCGTATTAGTTTTGAATTAGGCACATTACTAGCTATTTCTTTTAAATTAACCTATTTCTCTTTATCTCCCTTTTGCCTCTGGGCTTTTTTACCCGTGTTCCTGTAAATCTTACTTTCACTGATTCTCTATGGCTGGCACCTCCTTCTTCCCTCATCCCTCTTCCTTCTCTCTTTGCTCTCCAGCCCAGTTTATCCTATTTATTCTCTTCCCACCAGCCTTTCTCTGCCTAGCTGTTAGCTATTCAGCTCTTTATTAGACCAGCCAGGTGCCTTAGGCAGGCAAGGTGAGACAGATGCAACACACCTTCCCATAGTTAAACACACATCCTTACATCCTTAAACAAAATGCAGCATAAACAAATGTAACACAGCTTTACACAGTTAAAGTAATAGTCTATAGCATAAACAAGTGTAACACATCTTTGCCTAATTAAAATACTATTCCACAACCGTTTATACTACCCAGTGCATACAAGAACAGTGCTAAGTTCTAAAAATAAAAAAAAAGAGAAATTAATCTTGAAAGGAGTTAAAAAAAATCACAAAAGACACACACACAAAACCCCACCAGCACAGCAAGACAGAGTGATATAAACCAACCTGGATAGAGAGGTACAGAAATGATTTACATGGGGCTGGAGAGATGGCTCAGCGATTAAGAGCACCGTCTGCTCTTCCAGAGGACC
>PVIH01003841.1:78286-152018 GCA_004025045.1 Sigmodon hispidus
AGATGGCTCAGCGATTAAGAGCACCGTCTGCTCTTCCAGAGGACCCGGGTTCAATTCCCAGCACCCACATGGCAGCTAACAACTGTCTGTAGTTCCAGTTTTAGGCAAACACCAAGATAAATAAATAAATAAAATAAAGTTTAAAAAAAAAAAAGAAATGATTTACATGAAAACTGTTATCTGTACTGCTCAGAGAGTTGAATTCTCTCTTTTTTTTTTTTTAAATTAATTAATTTATTTATTTGCCTTGGTGTTTGCCTGGAACTGGAACTACAGACAGTTGTGAGCTGCCATGTGGGTGCTGGGAATCGAACCCGGGTCCTCTGGAAGAGCAGATCGTGCTCTTAACCGCTGAGCCATCTCTCTAGCGCCCTTAAAACTTTATTTTATTTATTTATTTGCCTTGGTGTTTGCGTGGAACTGGAACTACAGACAATTGTTAGCTGCCATGTGGGTGCTGGGAATCGAACCCGGGTCCTCTGGAAGAGCAGAAGGTGCTCTTAACCACTGAGCCATCTCTCCAGCAAGTTGAATTCTCTACTCAGGTAAGTGGAGAACGTCCGAGTGCACACAAGGAAATATGAGGCTAACAGGTTTAAGAAATGACATCCAAGATTTCTATTTGAACCAGAACAGTACTCCAGAAAGTTAGTATACCTGGAGAAGTATTAGGATATGGCTCTGTAAGACCTTGTGTTAACCTGTTTTCTACTTTATTCTTCATTGTCATGGTCAAAGAATGTTGCACATATAAATTAGAGCTTGTTAGAAAAACAGTATGGTGGAGAGATGGCTCGGTGGTTGGGATTGTTTGGTGCGTGCTATTTCAGAGGACCCGAGTTTCTCGCTCCCAGCACCCACATTCAGCAACATATAACTACCTGTAACTCAAACTGTAGAGGAACCAATATCCTTTTCTGGCCTCGTTGGGCATGCACTCACACACACACCCTTTTTTTCATTTTAAAGTTAGAGATGAAAAGGAAGAAATAAGAGCAAACAAAGCACAGTGTTTCACCTTTACAATCCTTGCTGAGGCAAAGAGCTCACTGTAGGTTTGAGGCCTGATGAGGCTGCAGAGATCCTGTCTCAATAAAACCACCAATCAACCAGCCACAAAACCCGATGCTCTGCACCTTCTTTTCCCGAGGTACTGTGTTTTCAACAATTCTTCTAGCAGCAGTTTGAAAAATGGCCGGGGGTGGGGATGTGGATCAGAGACTAGCAAGATGGCTGACATGAAAGGGTTTAGGGAGAAAATGGTGGAAACAAATATGTAAAGATGAGGAAATAAGTCAAAGGGGCTTGCTTTTTGAGAGGTTCTAACGGAAGCTTTGATTTCTAGCTTCGGTGGGTAAGTCAACAGCAGATGACTCCTACATCTTAAGTTACTCTTATCTACAAAGCTCAGTCAGGCCTGGCCCAGTAATGAATACAAGCGCTGCACACTTGCAGGCCCGGCTACCCATCAAAGCCAAGGCAGGAATACGGCTTCAACTGGAGTTCAAGGCTAGACGGGCAACATAGCAAGCCCCTGTTTCAAGGGGACCAAAAGGACAAAACAAAAGCCATCCTGTCAGACTCAGTCTCAGCTTCTAAAATCTCACTGCCTCAGGATGATGGGTAGATCTGTCCTAGGAGTGGGCAAGAGAATGGGTGCTTCTGAATGCTGCGGCAGTACTAGCTTCCCCTGGAATAGAAAATGTTGTCAGCTGCCTCCCATTTTGCTTTCACGTTGCCAAGTGAGTCACTGCTCAGAGGGAATCCTCCAGGGCACAGCCCCTTCATAATGGCTTGAGCCAGACAGAAGTAAACGTTTTCAAGTAAACTGCAAAATCAGGGAGAAAGCCAAATGTCTCACACAGACACACAGGAACAAAATAATGGAAGCTAGGTATGGAGGTGTCTACCTAGAAACTCCAAAACTCTGAAGGTGGAGGCTGTAAGAGAAACTCAGGACTCCAAGAGTTCGGAGTCAGCTGAGACTCCTAGCTCAAAAATCCTACCTCCGATTAAAAATAAGCCAGTCAGCCCCGGGCAGTGGTGGCGGATCTCTGAGTTTGAGGCTTTCTGATCGATTCAGGACAGCCAGGGCTACACAGAAAAACCCTGTCTCCAAAAACAAACCAGCCCCATCAACCTGCCCAACTTGGCGGGATGATACAGAAAACTGCAGGTGCACCTCACCCAGCTCCCGCAAACTTGTCGCTGACAGTGCCCGGGTCTGTGCCACCCAGAAAGCCTCAGAAAAACTCCTTTACCAAGGTGTTTGAGACCACAGGACCCTGGTACGGGAACGTAGCATAAGACCTCGTCCCGTCCAGAATCTCCCTGACGACGAGATTCTGCAGCCTCCCTCCGTGGGAAGCCGCTTGCACCCGGCGTGTGAGCATCACTGGGGAGAGAAGCCTTCCCGGAGCTGAGGTCCCCCGCTTGCCAGCGAGGGCGGAAGTGGTAAGACTGACGTGTCGGGGCTGCGGTGCTGCTCGCCGGGAAGAACGATTGCACCGTCCGCGGGCTCGGGGACAGAGCTTCGTGGAACCTTAGCCGGGGTCCGACCGCTGGCGAGCCGGAGCTGTTTGCGGGAGCATTTGAACGAGGCAGGAGTGGACGCGGGCGGCCGTGGCTGCAGCCGCGGCGATCAGGCACAGAGGCGGACAACCCCGAGGAGGTCCGTCGGCAGGTCCTTGCCGAGCCTACTGCTCCGGCGCCGCTGCCGGGAACCCGGGCAGAAGCCCAAGGGCGGGCAGCTACGGGGGCCTGCGAGGCTGCTGGCGCCTCTCTGGCTAGCCGGTAGCTTGCAGTGAGGATCCCGAAGCTGCGGCCGGTGCCTCTGCCGGAGCAGCGAGCCCCCCACCCGGTCGTTGCCATAGAAACGGGTTGGCTCGGGAAGCAGAGGTCCCGGGTGGGGGAGGCCTGAGAGAGGCGTGAACCCCAGGTTGGGAGTAGTATCGAGCGCACGCTGAGCTGCTCCGTCTTTGGGGGTAGAAGTCCTGCAGTGGTGTGGGGATCGGGAGGCCAATGGGAGGAGGTGGAGCCAATGGGCGCTTGACAGACCAGACCCCCGGGCGGGCGTCACCATTTGATACCTAGTTTCTGTAACCGCGGGATTCCCCCCAACAGGTTCTGCTGCCTTAAAGATGACAGTCCTAGGGTACCCTCGAGGTTGGAGCTGCCAGTGTTTGCCAGTCCTGATACTGTTGCTGGGCACAGGCCATTGGCCAGGGGTGGAAGGTGTGACACACTACCAGCCCGGCGACCCTGTCATTCTATATGTCAACAAAGTGGGACCCTACCATAACCCCCAGGAAACTTATCACTACTATCAGCTTCCAGTCTGCTGTCCTGAGAAGATCCGCCACAAAAGTCTTAGTTTGGGTGAAGTACTGGATGGGGACCGAATGGCCGAATCTTTGTACGAGATCCGCTTTCGGGAGAATGTGGAGAAGAGAACTCTGTGCCACATGCAGCTCAGTTCTGCACAGGTCAGCTCTCCACATTAGTTATCACTTAGCGCTCTCGCTCCTTGCCAGAGACAATCAGTACTGTGCATTTAGGGTACTTTTATGGAAAGTAGCTGTTTGAACTCTAAACACAACCCAGAGGTTCAGAACAGACTTTTCAAGATTACATGTATACTGAGATGCAGAGCTGCTATTGGAGTCCAGGGCTCGTCACTCGAGCCTCCTGGCAGTAATAGCTCCTTCTTAAGATTTCTGTGTCACCCCTCCTGCTTCCGTACACACCTTTGGCTCTCTCTCTGCTCCTTTACATTCTAACTTTCCCTGTTATGTTTTTTCTTTAGCAAATCCTGGCACTTCTTAATTGATTCCAGTCTTTTTTTTTTTTTTTTTTTTTTTTTTTTTTTTTTTTTTTTTTTTTTTTTTTTTTTTTTTTTTTTTTTTTTTTTTTTTTTTTTTAATGTGCATTGGTATGAAGGTGTCAGATCTCTGGAACAGGAGTTACAGACAGTTGTGAGCTGCCATATGGTTGCTGGAAATTGAACCTGGGTCCTCTGGGAGAGCAGCTAGTGCTCCTAACCCCTGAGCCATGTCTCCAGCCCTGATTCCAGTCTTTTTTTTTTACACTTGGCCCCACATATTTTTTCTGAGACTTTATCCCATCAAAGTCATAATTGCTCTTTTTGGGGACCAGTATACCAGAATCAGTCAATGAGTCTCAATGGGGGATAGTTTGTACCCTTGGGAACTTTGACAGTGTATATTGTGGATTTGGGGTTTTTGATCCTTTTGTTATGGTTTTAGTCTTGAGATGAAGTCTTGCTATGTAACCCAGGCTGGTCTCAATCCCAAGATGAACCTTCTAAGTGCTGGGGTAGCAGGGATGTTCTATGTGATGCTTAGCTTTGAAGATGTTTTTGACTGTCACAATTAGGTGGTACTATTGGTGTGTAGTGAGATCGAGGACGCTGAATTCTGCAGCACACAGAACAGCATCTACATACTGCACAGAATCATCCAGCCCAAAATACGAGTACTGTCAAATTTGAGAAATACCTCCTTAATTTTGAGGAGGCTTTTTGTACTGACCCCTACTTATTCTCTATAGGTGGAGCAGCTGCGTCAGGCCATTGAGGAATTGTATTACTTTGAATTTGTGGTAGATGACTTGCCAATCCGTGGTTTTGTGGGCTACATGGAAGAGAGTGGCTTCCTGCCACATAGCCACAAGATAGGCCTCTGGACACATTTGGACTTCCACCTAGAATTCCATGGTGATCGAATTATATTTGCCAATGTTTCAGTTCGGGATGTCAAGCCCCACAGCTTGGATGGGTTACGATCTGATGAGTTCCTAGGCCTTACTCACACGTACAGTGTGCGCTGGTCCGAGACTTCAGTGGAGCGTCGGAGTGACAGGCGCCGTGGGGATGATGGTGGTTTCTTCCCCCGAACACTGGAAATCCATTGGCTGTCCATCATCAACTCCATGGTGCTTGTGTTTTTACTGGTGGGTTTCGTGGCTGTAATTCTTATGCGTGTGCTTCGAAATGATCTGGCTCGATACAACCTAGACGAAGAGACCAGCTCTGGAGGCTCTAGCGATGACTTTGACCAGGGTGATAATGGCTGGAAAATTATCCACACAGATGTCTTCCGCTTCCCTCCATACCGTGGTCTGCTCTGTGCTGTGCTTGGTGTGGGTGCCCAGTTCCTGGCCCTTGGCACTGGTGAGGTGATATGAATTACTCTCAAAGGGTAGTATAGGTTATTGTAAAATTTCAGTGGATCTTCTATTCAAGATGAGACAAAAAAGTCGGTAGCTCTGGTGAGGTGGTGTGGGTTTTCTTGACAGAACCAGGGAGATGTTATTCTGGGAGGCCCTTTATCTGGGTTGAGGGGGATGATTTCTCTGACATTGAGATGTGGGTGACACCTAACGAGCTTTCCACACTACCCTGTAGGCATTATTGTCATGGCGTTGCTGGGCATGTTCAATGTGCATCGTCATGGAGCCATTAACTCGGCAGCCATCTTGCTATATGCTCTGACCTGCTGCATCTCTGGCTATGTGTCCAGTCACTTCTACCGGCAGATTGGAGGCGAGCGTTGGGTGTGGAACATCATTCTCACCACCAGTCTCTTCTCTGGTGAGAACTTCCCTTTTATGATGGATCTGTCTAGACTCAGGGACTAAGAACACAACCTGGGTCCTGGGATAGAGTCACAGTGCAGGGATTATAGGGGGGCTTTTAGAAAATATTTATGTTTATGAGTGTTTTGCCTACATGTATGCATGTGCAACACATGCACACGGTGCCTGTGGAGGCCACAAGGTGTCTGGTCCCCTGAAACTGGAGTTACAGATGCTTGTGAACTACCATGTGAGTGCTAGGAGCCAAACCAAGTCCTAGGTTAGAGCAGCAGGTGCTATGAACCATTGAGTATACTCTCCAGCCCCTGGATGGGGCGGGAATTTCGTAAGAGAAACTATCTCTTGCTGGGCAGTGCAAGCACACTCCTTTAATCCCAGCACTCAGAGGGCAGAGGCAGGCAGATCCCTGAATTTAAGAAGAGCCTGGTCAGTTTCAGGAAAGTCTGAATAGACTCTATGTCTAAATCAACAACAAAACAAAAGCCAGCGTGCGACACTGTGCCTGGCTTTCCTGTGGGGTCTGGGGACTGAACCTGAGCCTTCATGGACATGACTTTACCAACTGAGCCATCAGATCCTCAGACATTGTGTACACTTATGTGGTGCTGTGAACTTGTGTGTGGAGAAGGCAGAGGTCAACAGCAGCTGTCTTCCTCAGGAGCTCACCTGGGTTTCCGGGCCATGATCTCTCACTGCAGTCAGAGCTCACTGCATTAGCTGGAGGGGAAGGCCATGGAGCTCCCCCGCCCCCAATCCTCCTCTTCCTTGTTCTGGGATCATGAACTCCAGCCACCACCACATCTGATTTGTTCTTGTTGTGTGCTTTAAATGTGAATGCTGGGGATCCAACATGGGTCCCCATGCTTTTGGGGAAAGGGCTCTACTGACTGAACCCTTAGCATCCTTGAATTTGTTTTTTAGACTTTTTTTGGAGGTAGATTCATTCTAGCCTTCAAACTAGATTGTCTCTTCCCATCCACAACTGAGATGGGCATTCTCAATGTACTAGCCCTGACTGTACTGGAACTTGCTAGGTAGAGTAAGCTGACCTCTGCCTTTGGAGTGCTGGGATTAAAGGCAAGTGCCACCACTGCCCTGCTCAGATTGCCGTTTAAAGACAGTGGCAGTCAACATTCTGAACCTTGTTATTTCCAATTTGGTGTATTTGATTTATATTTCATCACATTTATATCTGAAGCATGCCTTTCTGAGATCTTTGACCCAAATGACTATTTCATGCTAGGAATTATCAAGGTCATGGCAAGATAGTTTCCTGTAGACAGGTGG
Organism: Sigmodon hispidus; assembly: GCA_004025045.1. Lineage (NCBI taxonomy): Eukaryota > Metazoa > Chordata > Mammalia > Rodentia > Cricetidae > Sigmodon > Sigmodon hispidus. The sequence goes on from PVIH01003841.1 coordinate 85,190, forward strand.
ATTTTTATCACTCTTGAGACCATAGTGAACCAACTGTCTTGATTCTTGATGGTGTTGGGCAGGGGGGTATTCAAGAAGCAAAAAACAAAGGACAGTGAGCTATAACGGGGTCAAGGGGAAGCCAGCCAACTCTGGACAGACATGGGGGAGCATAGTTGGGCCCTGGAAGTGGCAGGCTACTTCATCCCTTTCCCTTCAGGTCCAGTCAGAGTGGGGTGTCCCAGGGCTGTTGCTCCTACTGCTGACCCTCCCTCCTGCAGTGCCTTTCTTCCTGACCTGGAGTGTGGTGAATTCAGTGCACTGGGCCAATGGTTCGACGCAGGCTCTACCAGCCACCACCATCCTGCTGCTCCTGACGGTCTGGCTGCTGGTGGGCTTCCCTCTCACCGTCATCGGAGGAATCTTCGGCAAGAACAACGCTAGTCCCTTTGATGCACCTTGTCGCACCAAGAATATCGCCCGGGAGATCCCATCCCAACCCTGGTACAAGTCCACCGTCATCCACATGACTGTTGGTGGCTTCTTGCCTTTCAGGTATCCTCACTTCACACCACGGCTGTCACTCTTGAGGGTGTTAGTTTGGTCTGGTTTGGGACACCATAGGAGTTTTGTTAATTTGTTGGGTTTTTTGTTTCGTTTTTGAGACCATCTTATGAAGTTGGTGCAATTCTCTTGCCTTAGGTCACTGGATTATAGATGTGTGCTGCCACACCTTGCCAATGTCAGCTTTTGATTCAGCTTCCACCACTTCCTCAATACTATATACAACCCAGCAATAATCCCCAGTTCATAGACAGCTCATTAGATGGTGCCTCCTATTGCTAACCAGGAATGAGCGTCAGCTAATTCAGATCTAAGTGTTTCACTCCTGAATCGCCCCTGCTCAGCAAACAGAAAGAGCAATCTAATGGGCCTTAAGCCCTGTGTCAATGTGGGTAGGACCTGGCTTTTCTCTAGTGTTTACAGGCATGTAGAGCTGAGGGTCGGTTTGTTTACTCATTCAGTTTGCTATATTACATTTTAAACAATACAGCAGAAAATAGAATACAGTATCTGCTCTTGTTTTCTTTCCTTTCTTACTCCCTTTTTGTACAACTGGAGTGTTCTCAGGGCCTCAGGCATTCCTTGGCATACACTCTATCACTGAGTGATATCCCAGCCCTTTTTATCTTTTTTGAGACAATCTCAAGGTTTTCCAGGCTGCCCTTGAACATGCTCTGTAGCCTAATTTGGCTTTGAACTTGGCAATCCTCCTGCCCCAGCCTCTCCAACAGTAGTGGTATAGATATATGCCTGTCAGGGAAGGTGCTCATGAAATAAGAGCAACTAATCAGAGGCAAAAGAGCCCCCAGATAGCCTTGACTTCCTTAGTGACAGTGGCAGTCCGGGAAGGAGGCGTGGGTGAGTTTGGCTCAGCATGGCGTGGCTTTAATGCTGTGTATTGCCCTTCTCTCCACAGTGCCATCTCCGTGGAGCTGTACTACATCTTTGCCACAGTCTGGGGTCGAGAGCAGTACACTTTGTATGGCATCCTCTTCTTCGTCTTCGCCATCCTGCTGAGTGTGGGGGCGTGCATCTCCATCGCACTAACCTACTTCCAGCTGTCGGGGGAGGATTACCGCTGGTGGTGGCGATCCGTGCTGAGCGTCGGCTCCACTGGACTCTTCATCTTCCTCTACTCCGTCTTCTACTACGCTCGGCGCTCCAACATGTCAGGGGCCGTACAGACAGTAGAGTTCTTTGGCTACTCTTTACTGACTGGTTATGTCTTCTTCCTCATGCTGGGCACCATCTCCTTTTTTTCTTCCCTAAAGTTCATCCGTTATATCTATGTTAACCTCAAGATGGACTGAGTTCTGAGGGACAGGACGGTTTCTCTCCTCATACTCTCATCATGCCCCGTTGATTCCACTGGATAGCTTCTGACTGAATTGTGTGATGCCATTGTCCTCCTTCCCCCGCTCCCCTTGGACCTCCCCTCTTTAGAGAGGACCCGGAAATTAAAAATCTCTATGACATAAGGAATATATATTTGAACTTTTTAAGTTGCCTTACGTTTTGGTCCTGATTTTTTTTTTTTCTTTTTACAAATTAAAATAAAATTTATTAAGAAAACAGATCCTGTAGTTGGAGGTTTTGGTCTAGTTACAGAAGCCCCAGGTCTGTTGTCAATGCCTGTCTGAGTGTTCCTTTGCAAACCACACAAACTCTGGACCCTCGGGAACTGTCGGCACGGGGAATGCACGTAGCCGGGGCTCTGTTTCTGTGGTGTAGCCAATGCTCAGGAAGCCCAGACTGACGCCATCCTCCTGCAGAGATTTTTTTTTTTAAGGGAAGCAGGCTGAATGACCCAGGGACAGGAGAGCCGCAGAGTAACGCCCTTTCCGCCGGAAGTTGGTGTCCGAGTCTCCACGTGCCACTCCTCCCCCCCTCCCCACCCCAGTCGTGTAGCGGCGGCTCAGCTGCTGCCATGGATCCTGCGGAACTGGAACAGATCCTAAAGGAGCTGCTGCTGCCGGACACCGAGCGCATCCGCCGGGTATGGCGGGCCCGGCCGGCCCAGGGGGAGGGGGAGGCCATGGGGAAAGCCCGCTCTTGACCCCCACCCTCCCACCAGGCCACGGAGAGGCTCCAGATCGCCCTTCGGGACCCTGCTGCCTTGCCCGCTCTCTTCGACCTGTTGGCCTCTGCCACCGATCCTCAGGCGAGTTACCTGCTCCTCCTCGAGCGAGAAATTCTGTAATTCCTCCGGGTGCCCCGGTCCCGCCCCATCCTCCGCCCCCTGCGGTCTGGTCTGTTCATCTTCCTGATGTCTGCCATTCCGACTTGGCTCCTCTCCTCACCCTAGATCCGCCAGTTTGCAGCAGTCCTTACCCGCAGGAGGCTCAACACCCGCTGGCGACGCTTGGCACCTGAGCAACGGGAAAGGTAGGCTGGGTCTGGGATGGGAGGGGCCAGGCCTAGTCGGCCCCGACAGGCTGCGTACCAAGCATTTGCCATCCGTCTTCCAGCCTCAAGACCTTGGTCCTGACAGCCCTACAGAGAGAGAAGGAGTAAGTGTTTATCATCCTCTCTTGGGGGGCCTAACTGATTTGGGGCTGGGATCCTGTCTTTTTCAGCCCCAGGCTGGGATTTAGAAAGCAGAGATCTCATTCAGTCTTAGAATGTAGAGCCTGTGAAAACTAACACACTTGAGAATGGGTGAGGATGATCTGCCAAACAAACCCAAATCAGAAAACGAGATCGAAATTCAACCTGTCCAGAGGGCCTAGATGAACCAGATCGCAGTGCCACTCCTTCCTTGCCCCCAGGCTGGTGGCCTACACGGTCTGCCTCAGGAAAGAGGCTGCAGCCTGGATTCTTCTGGGTGTTCCCGTGTCTGGGGCATCGTCTGCAGGGGAGGGTGATGAAGGTAGTGAAGGACATTTGTGGATGCATCTACTCTTTGCAGGCATTATGTGAGTGTTAGCTTGGCTCAGCTCTCTGCCACCATTTTTCGAAAGGAAGGCCTGGAAGCCTGGCCTCAGTTCATGCACCTTCTTCAGCAAAGTACCCACAGTTCCAACAGCCCTGAGAGAGAGGTACTATCGTGCTGCTGGCAGGAAGGGGGGGTGACAAAGGCTAGGCAGACCATGTAAGCTTTTCCCCTCTCATCCCGTCCCCCTTGACAGGTGGGCCTTCTGCTGCTGAGTGTGGTGGTGTCTTCCCAGCCTGAGGCATTTCACCCCCACCAGCAAGAGCTTCTGCAGCTTCTCATCGACACTCTTGGTGAAACAGGGGCCCCTGGATTGCTCTTCTACGCCCTGCGCACTCTGACCGCCTTGGGCCCCTACCTCAGGCCTGATGACGTGGTGAGACACTGGCTGTCACACCTTAGCCTGCATCACTGCCAGCTCTGTGTCCCTTGGTCTTTGTGTCCTTACCTTTAGAAGTTATGGCCCGAGGTGCCTTAGATTTTTGCTCTGCCTTCCGTTCTTCCTGACAGTTGAGGGGATACTGTAGGTGCCTGGGGTCCTTCTCCTCAGACTGCCTGCCATGGGGAAGCTGCTCTTTCCTGGGGTCTGGGATTAGTCTGCATATTCTTTCTGTGAATAAGCTCATCCTGTATCCCTCAGCCTCTCGCACGGATGTTGGTGCCCAAGCTTGTTGTGGCTGTGAGGACTTTGATTCCCCTAGATGAGGTGAGGACAGATGGCAGGGATCTCCTTTGGGGAGGAAAACAGAGGCCCATCGGCCTGGTACCCATGGCTTTCCTGTCTCAGGTAAAGGCCTGTGAGGCCCTAGAGGCCCTGGATGAACTGCTGGAGTCCGAGCTGCCCATCGTCACGCCACACCTCTCTGAGGTCCTCACACTGTGCCTGGAGGTGAGCCTGGGCTGGGTGCTGCCCCATACGTGTTCTGCTCTAAGTTGTGTTGCTTGTTCCTGATGTTTGTTCGTGTCTGTGTAGGTGGCACAAAATGTGGCCCTTGGTGATGCAATTCGTGTACGTATTCTCTGCTGCCTCACGTTCTTGGTCAAAGTCAAAAGTAAGGTCAGTAACGTCTGGGGCATATTATCCCACCTCAGTGTCTCCCCTCGGTCATCCTCCCAGGGTTCTGTTGAAGTCCTGCTCCAGCCTTCTCTCCCACTGCTGTCTAGGAGATTGGGAATCTCCGGCTGGGCTCCTTGTGGTCGGCAGGGTGGAATGTTTTTCTGAGCCCATTCTGAGGAGATGCTCAGGGACCATCTCGTTCCCTTTTAGGCCTTACTGAAGAACCGCCTCCTGCCTCCCTTGTTGCATGCCCTGTTCCCAATTATGGCTGCTGAGCCACCCGTGGGCCAGTTGGATCCTGAAGACCAAGATACTGATGATGACGACTTAGAGATTGGGCTAATGGGGGAGACCCCCAAGCACTTTGCTGTACAGGTAGACATTAGGCTCTTCGTCACTGTGACCATACCTAAGAGAAACAACAGGGGTTGGTTAGGGAGGGTCCATTTATTGTGGTAGGATAGCAATGGATAGAGTGCTTCAAGTCAGGGCTCCCCGGAAGCAAGGCAGAACCGTCCACGTTATGGACAGGAAGCGACAAATAGAAATACAAGAAGGAACCAGGGCAAGATAGAAGGAGGGGCTGGAGAGATGGCTCAGCGGTTAAGAGCACTGACTGCTCTTCCGGAGGACCCGGGTTCAATTCCCAGCACCCACATGGCAGCTAATGTCTGTGTGGCCAAGATCTGACACCTCACACAAACATATACCCAAACATACACGGGGACAAAACATTAATAATGCACATGCAATATAAATAAACAAACAAATAAATAAAAGAAGGACGTGACCCCCACCAAAGCCCTATCTCCTGCCTCTGCACCCCCTGAGGATGGCATTAGATTATTAATCTAGCAAGTGATTAACTCAGCATTCATCAGAGCCCTCTTCATCTAATTGCCCATGAGAACACCATCACCTCCTCCTAAGTATTTCAGTCCAATGAAATTGGTAATTAAAACCAACCATCACAACCAGGTGAGGTGATAAGTACCCACATACCCCGACTCCCCACACTGAGGCAGGATCATGATCTTCAGGCCAGTCGAAGCCGTCCTGTCTCCACCATAGAAGCAGTCATCACAGGTGGGTTAGGGGACAGGTTATGTGACTGTAGGAGGTTAGAGATGACCTAAACTCTTCCTGAACTTTCTCAGGTTGTGGACATGCTGGCACTGCACCTTCCCCCCGAGAAGTTCTGTCCCCATGTGGTATGTGTGGCTCTTGTTATCCCTGTGCGGGTACCGCCCCTAGGGCCATGATAACTGGGCACAGATAGGTGTGGTGGGCCTTTTGTGAAGGTGTAGGCAGGCTCCTGCTGGGCTCTCAGGAACATGCCATGTTCTTCCTAGATGCCCATGCTGGAAGAAGCCTTACGTAGTGAAGCCCCATACCAGCGTAAAGCAGGGTTCCTCGTGTTGGCTGTCCTGTCTGATGGGGCCGGTGACCACATCAGGCAAAGGTATTGCATTCAGTTTCTGTCCCAGGGTGAGTGGGTCACATATAGAGGATGGCTAGACATCCTCTGGCAGTCCTGGTACCCCTATTTCAGCCTCCAATTGGTTTTATCTATTTGTCTCACTATGTAGACCAGGCTGGCCTAGAACTCAGAGACCTGCCTGGCCCAGCTTGTTTTTTGTTTGTGGGGGGTGTTTTAAGTCTTGTAGTGTTGTTGACATGGGGTTTTCTGCATAGCTCTGCCTGTCCTGCACTCTGTTAACCAGGCTGGCCTCAGATTTAAAGCCTCTGCCTCTCTGTGCTGAGATTAAAGGCGTGGGCCACCACACCCGCTTTAATTGTTAATACTGTTAGCTAGTCTTGATATTTGCTGCCTTTCACAGTTTGCCAGAGAAATGACTGTCCCATCCCAGAGCTAAAGGATGGTTTCTACTGACCAGTGCTACAGAGAGACTTGACCGTTTCAGAGGACTGAAGAGAAAATGCCCCTGCCCCTGAAACTTTGTTCTTCTGTCCTGCCCCATGCAGACTGCTGTCCCCACTGCTACAGATCGTGTGCAAGGGCCTGAGCGACCCCTCCCAGATTGTTCGAAATGCTGCTTTGTTTGCCCTGGGCCAGTTTTCAGAGAACTTACAGGTTAGCAGAGCTAAATGCAGATAGCTACCACGTGGGAGAACCCCACCCCAAGGCTGGGGACTCTTGCCGCTTAAACTTCTATCTCTACACATTCTTAGCTGCCATTGGCACTAGGTGTGCTCAGCGGGCGAGCCTGACTGCGGTCCGCTTGCTTCTTCCCCAGCCCCATATCAGTAGCTATTCCGAGGAAGTGATGCCACTGCTCCTGGCCTATCTGAAGTCAGTGCCTACAGGGAACACGCAGCACCTGGCCAAGGCCTGCTATGCCCTTGAGAACTTCGTGGAAAACCTAGGTAGTGATGGGACTCGAGAGAACGGGAGGGGAGCGACACTCGGGCTAAAGCGGGGCTGGCAGGAGGGAAAGGTGTGGAGGGGTCCCCGGGCTAAGGGAAGTCGGTTTTGCAAAAGGTCAGAGGCCTGGGTTGTTTGGTAAAGAAACTTTCCCCCAGGGCCCAAAGTGCAGCCCTACCTTCCGGAGCTTATGGAGTGTATGCTGCAGCCTCTGAGGAACCCCAGCAAAGCCCGCACCAAGGAGCTGGCTGTGAGCGCCATAGGGGCCATTGGTAAGCTAAAGGCCCAGGAGGTATAGTGTGGGTTCACCCAGAAAGTCTGGATCAGGCCGTACCCGCTCCCTGCCGCCTCTGACTCTGTTCTGTCTTTAGCCACAGCAGCCCAGGACTCCCTACTGCCCTACTTCCCCACCGTCATGGAGCTTCTCCGGGGTTTCCTGTTGACAGGTCATGAAGACCTTCAGCTTGTGCAGATCCAGAGCCTGGGTAAGGAGAGGCTTTCGGGCAGGGCTGTCTGCACCCCGGAGAGGTCGGGGATCTCTCGCAGGGCATCTGGGTGTCTTCCTTTGATGTTGTAGCTGCCAGTAGGGTAGAGTTTGAATGCCTTCCACTTGGTGTTCTAGTCATGCCCCTGCCTCAGTGCTTGCTGAGCTCTTGCTCCCACAGAGACCCTGGGCGTGCTGGCACGGGCTCTGGGAGAGTCCATGAGGCCCCTGGCTGAGGAATGTTGTCAGCTGGGACTGGGATTATGCAGCCACATCGATGACCCTGACTTGCGACGCTGCACGTGAGTGACCCTCCATGGTGCCCCTGCCCATCACTGGATTGACCGTCATCATCCCACATACCAGTCCTTTGATTTTGGACCACAGCCAGACTTCCTGGACTCTCCCATTTTGCCTGTCTATGGCAGGTGTCACCATACAGATTCTCTCTACCTTCATCAGGTACAGCCTGTTTGCAGCCTTATCGGGGTTAATGGGAGAGGGCCTGGCACCCTACCTGCCTCAAATCACCACGCTCATGCTGTTGTCACTGCGTTCCACCGAGGGCATTGTGGTGAGCAGAGGCTGGGTGTACTGGGCCAGTTAGACCAGGCTAGCCCTGTGATGGGATTTATCTCCTGGTCCCACCTGAGCCATAGTCCGTGCTGTGCTTTCCTTGTATAGCCTCAGTATGATGGAATCAGCTCCTTCCTCCTGTTTGATGATGATAGCGAAGAGGAGGAAGAAGAGGACCTCATGGATGATGATATGGAAGAGGAGGAGGAGGAGACTGAGGTCTCGGGGTAGGAGAAAGCCCTTCTGTTTTATAGTATAAACTTTGAGCTGGGTGGTGGTGGTGCACAAGTTAGTCCCAGCACTCGGGAGGCAGAGGCAGCTGGATCTCTGAGTTTGAGGCCAGCCTGGTCAAGAAGATCCGGGAATACACAGAGAAACCCTGTCTCAAAAACCCAAAAAGGGAAAGAATGGACTTTGGTTGCAGACATGGCCCCGAGCTGGATCTGAGCACTGCTCCTGCCTCCCCTAGGTACAGTGTGGAGAACGCCTTCTTCGATGAGAAGGAAGATACCTGCACTGCCCTGGGGGAGATTTCCATGAACAGCAGGTGAGCACCAGCCCTTCCATGGTGCTGGGAACCATACCCAGGGCCTTGCCCCATTGCTGTGTGTCTCTCCACAGTGTGGCCTTCCTTCCATACATGGATGCCATCTTCGATGAAGTACTGAAACTGTTGGAGGTGAGTGCCTCAGCGGGACCCTTAAGCTCTCGTTAGGGTGGCCTCATGCACGCCGGTGCTGACCTGCCCTCTCTGTCCCAGTGTCCCCACATGAATGTGCGTAAAGCAGCTCACGAGGCCCTGGGACAGTTCTGCTGTTCACTTTACAAGGCCTGTCAGAGAAGCCCTTCAGAACCCTGCAAAGCCGGTGAGGAGCCGGGAGCAGGCTGGGAGTCCTGGGGGCTGCCAGGACCTGAGCCCAGCTCTGACCAACTGTGTTTGCAGCCCTGCAGTCGGCCTTGGCGCGAGTGATCCCATCTTACATGCAGGCCGTGAAAGGGGAGAGGGAGCGTCCGGTGGTGATGGCGGTGCTCGAGGCCCTGACAGGGGTGCTGCGCACCTGCGGGACTCTCACACTGCAGCCCCCTGGACGCCTCAGCGAGCTCTGCAACATGCTCAAGTCCGTGCTGCAGAAGAAGGTGAGCAGGGCGGACTGTGGGAAGAGGAGGCATCAGGCCCCCCAAGAGCTCACCCTCCCACCACCATAGAAGGGAGAAGGCAGGGGAGCCCACACTCAGCTCAGCTCTGTCTTCCACAGACAGCGTGTCAGAACTGTGAGGAAGACGATGAGGAGGAAGAGGAGGACGGTGACCAGGTAAGAGCGACAGATGCCAGTGGTCTGGACAATCCAGTCAGTCCCCACAGGGCCAGCAGGAGGCAGGGCTGCTAAGGAAAGTTGGTGACCTTGAGAATGGTGCCACCCTCTCCCAGTGAGGTGCTGAGGTGTTCAGAGGGGAGCGTCGTCTCCTGGGAGTGATAGAGGAAGGGCCTGGAAACGGGTGGGTCCGTGAAGCAAGAGCAGCCCCCAGAAGCACCTACAGCCATGGCAGAGCAGGGTTAGGAGTGGCCCTGGTGCTCAGCCCCTCACTTGGCCCCCAGGCAGAGTATGACGCCATGTTACTGGAACACGCTGGAGAGACCATCCCTGCCCTCGCCAACGCGGCTGGAGGGCACACCTTCGCACCTTTCTTTGCCAGCTTCTTGCCGTTACTGCTGAGTAAGATGGTGAGCGCTCTGTCCTCCAGCCTCACGTCCTAGCCCACCTGTGCACCCAGCACCCGCACCCTTCCAACCCCACCTCCCTGAATCCGCCCTTGAATCAATCTCCCTACAGAAACAGAGCTGTACGGTGGCAGAGAAGTCCTTTGCGGTGGGAACTCTGGCCGAGTCCATTCAGGGCATGGGTACTGCCTCAGCCCAGTTTGTGTCTCGGCTGTTCCCTGTGCTGTTAAGCATTGCCCGGGAAGCAGACCCTGAGGTGCGGAGCAATGCCATCTTTGGGCTGGGTGTACTTGCCGAGCATGGGGGCAGCCCTGCTCAGGAGTATCCTATGCTTGCAGGAGGGAAAATGGGGTTGGAAGTGAAGCCAGGGATTTGGTGAGGTGCTGCTCCGGGGTGAAGTCTGCCAATGTGTGTATTCCTTAACTGTGGACCAGCCACTTCCCTAAGCTACTGGGCCTCCTATTGCCACTCCTGGCAAGGGAACGACATGATCGAGTCCGCGATAACATCTGTGGGGCTCTTGCCCGTCTGCTGATGGCCAATCCAGAAAGGAAGGTGGAATCCCAGGTGAAGGCATCAGGCAGGGCTGGAGGCCCAGGATGGTGGGTGGGTGGAGCAGGACACATGAGCCTGAGCCATCTGTGTGTTCAGGTGCTGGCCACCCTGCTACATGCCCTGCCACTGAAGGAAGACATGGAGGAGTGGATCACTATGGGTTGCCTTTTCAACTTCCTGTATCAGAACAACCCTGACCAGGTACCCTGCTGCTGGAGCTTTCCAAGGAGTGTTAGTCGAAGGGCAGGTAGAGGAGGCGTCGACTTTTATTAGGCGTTGCAAATTTCAGGAGCTCTTTGTTTCTCAAGAAGGGGTTTCTCTGTGTATCCCTGGCTGTCCTGGAACTCTCTCTGTAGACCATCCAGGCTGGCCTCGAACTCACAGAGATCCACCTGCCTCTGCCTCCAGAGTGCTGAGGTTAAAGGCATACGCCATCTTTTCCTTTTCTGTATCCCTGACTGGCCCCAGCTCGTTACATAGCAGAGGATGGCCTTGAGTCCTCCGTCCCTCCCCATCAATCCTCCACTATTAGATAACTACCAAATTTACAGTGCTGGAAATCAACCCGGGGCCTCATGATAGAAATACTTCTTTCTACCAATTGAGCTACATCCCCAGCTTCTTTTTTCCTGTTTGTCCAGAGTTTGCACACAGTTTGATGGCGTGAGGGAGCGTAGGGGCTTCTCCGGCAGCATTGTCCACTTCTCTTGGGCCTCACTTCCCTAGGCTGATTTCCCGGGTCAGGGCTAGGAAAACAGTTCTCTTTGGAGCCCTGGGTACCTCTCACCACCCAGCATATACTAGAACTGCTTCCGAAATGAGTCTGTATCCACCAGCTGCCTGCATTTGGACACATGCCCCAGTGTCTTTGTGTTAGATATTTCTTGTGTGTTGGGTGAGTATTTGGGTGCTGGATTTCTGTTGGTTTTGCAGCTATACTGTTAGTCTTTGGTCATGCATTGTTACCATGTTTCCTAATTCCTTCTGAGTTCACAGTTGGGTTGGGTGTCAGCTCTAACCATTTCATAGGCTTCTTCTCCTCCTTGGTTCCACCCACCTGCTCTAAGCCCAGGGCCCAAGGCTGTTATTACCAGAGCTGACCAGTCCTTTTCCATAGGTGGTGGATGTGGCTCCTGAGCTCTTGCGCATCTGCAGCCTGATTCTGGCAGACAACAGAATCCCGCCTGGTGAGGATGGCAGCCATAGCTGAGGGCTAGGGGCGATGGGGGCCGTAAGGTGTAGAACCCAGTCCTTCATCAGGTCTTCTCTCTGTACTCTACCCAGACACCAAGACAGCCCTGCTGCTGCTCCTGACGTTCCTGGCCAAACAGCACGCCGAAGGCTTTCATGCAGCCCTGGGCTCTATGCCTGCTGATAAAGCTCAGGAACTCCAGGCCATGCTGGGCTTCACTTAGACTACAGGCTACAGCTGGGCCAGAGGGTCTGAAGACTACCAGTCAGCCCAGGCCCAGCTCACCTCACCAAAGACTGTATAATTGGAAGTCAATCCTGCTTGCTGTCTTAACAGGGGTGTCTCTGGGGCTGGATCTATTACCAGCAGAGCTGTGACATCATTACTATAATAAAGGCAGCTTGTTTCTGCTTGGACACTAGCTGAGAGCACGGGGCTAGAGGTGTGCTTTCAGAGAGGAGACAGGCCGGGGGCTGCAGAAGATGGGTATTCAGTCCTAGAACCCACACTAGATGACTCAAAACCGCCCTGAATTTCAGCCTCCCCCCCGGGGGGGAGTTAACGCCCTCTTCTGGCCTTCCCAGACAACTGCACTCACTTGCACATTCCAACACACAAACATAATTTAAAATTAAAAATAAATCTTTAAAAAAAAAAAAATCAGGCAAAGTCCAGTGAGGTAGGATATGGTTTAATGAAGGTGCTCACTGGAATCTGGGTCCCAGATGAATCAGGAGGCGCCCGTACGGCTTCTCTTGTTCTACCTGAAGGATCTTCTGTGCACACAGCACTAGTTGGGAAAGGAAAAGGTCACACAGCCCCTCCCGGTAGTGACTGGTGTGCTATGGCAGCACCCGGCCTGTCTGCCCCTACACTCACCCAGGAGCAGGTAGAAGACCCGAGAAGCCAACTTGCGGGGGCTGAGAGGGGGCACCAGGCTGCTGAAGTCAGGCTCCCTGTTGGCCTGCAGCTCCTGCGCTACTGCCCTGCAGGGATTGGGAACTGTCAGCTGGGTACCAGGCTAGCCCACTTGAGCCCTTGAGGGACCCCTCACTGGTACCTAAATACGGCCTCGGATGAGAGCAGCTCAGGCTCGGGGGGCATCTCCATGGGCACTTCGGGGAGTTCTGGCAGCATGGGCAGTGCCGGGGGCTCCGGCTGGCCCTCCTCAATCCAGGCCCTGGGAAAGCAAGGGGGCAGCTCAGGGGCGGGGCCGGCTGGGTAGTTGAGGCAGTGAGGACAGGACCACTGTGGTTTGAGGCTGCGCCACCTTGCCGCTTACCACCGCTCTTCTGGGGGGATGAGGCTAGTGTGGGACTTTTCCTCCTCAGCTGCTTCCAGGGAGAGCTCTGTCAGGGAGAGAGCACTGGGGGTCAGCTTGGGGATTAGAGGTCAATGGTGAGGCATTTGACATGCACAAGGCCTTGGCTTCAGGCCCCAGGAGTACAACCCCCCCCCCCCAGTATAGACTTGTACAGAGTGGGAGCTCTGGAGAATCAAGTCTGTGCCTTTAGTGTTCTGCCCCCATTAGAGACAGCCGTGGCAACCGGGGTGCCAGCTTCCCGAGGCTGTGGGGACAGTGGTCCCTCTTGTGCAAGCCCCTACCTGCAGAGAGCATGAGGGGACCGCTGGGCTCCTGGGCCTCCCTCAGAACCTGTGGAGGGGGGGAAGAAGTGAGAGCCAAGCTCCAGGTCAGGGTCTCAGTCTCTAAGCAAGCTGGTACACGGCAGGAGGGAGCGCGGTGGAGGCCGCTACCTCAATCTCACTGGACACTTCAGTCTTTCTTCTTAGCTCCTCGTCTGCTGCTCCCCTCTCCTCAGCTGCTGCTTCCAGCTCCAGCTGTGGTCTTGGTCTGAGCATTCGTGGGGGTATCTGGGCACAGTGGGTCCATAAAGCTAGGAGCTCTGGGGCCAGCCAGCCAGCTGATGATGGGAAAGGGTTAAATGATAAGACATGAGCCCAGCTTCTGAAGATCCCACGCCCCCAGTCGTCAGCGTTCTTACAGAGAGTTGGGCTTCTGAAGAGCTCTCCTGGGCTTGTGATCATCCTTTTGGGAGGCTGGACCGCAGGCTGCAAGAGGGTGGAAGGCCAGTGGTCCTTCTGGGAAAGCACACTCCACTGCCCTCCTTACTGTTCCCAGGGCCTAGGCCTGCTTTGAGGCCCATGACCCGCTCTAGAGTACTTGTGGTTAAAGGGTTGATGGTAAGCCGGTGCCAGTGTACACGCTGGGCATATGCAGTCCCACACACACTCGCTTTCTAGGAACCAGGAAGTCCAGAGGATGCAGCCAGACGTGCATCCCTCTTCTCCCTAAGGAGAACTTGCGCAGTACTCACATACTCCCAGCAGTGAACCCCAGTCTGTAGCTGTTCCTCAAATTTCTCCCGGGAGATCTGAGTCTCCTTGTCCCAGAAGAGTAACTGGCGGCGGCGGCGTCTTCGGTCAGGTTGGCTCGGAAGAGATGGGAGCTTCTTTTGGAGTAGAAGGGGAGGCAAGGGTCAGGCTGTCCAGCTCCTTCCTAGCGGACTACCAGTGGCCCCCACTCTGCCCCTGACAGTCGTCTGGGGAAGAATAGCTTACCCAAAGGTATCTATCGGGAAGAGAAGCCACACCAGGAGGTGTAGAAAGGGACATCCTTTACCAACGTAAGCAAAATCCTTACTGTAAGCTAGCAATGGCCCTGGGCTTAAGGACAAAGACATAGATGGGGAAGAGGGTGCATCTGGAGAAGAATCTGCTCACCTCTGCACTAGGTGGGGCAGGCAGCCGCAGCTCCTGAGGGGGAGTCACCTCTGCAACAACACCCAGATGTTCTCACTAGTTTTGCTTTTATTTTTATTTTTATTTTTTTTTGTTTTTTTTAATTCTTTTTTTTTAAACTTTATTTATTTATTTATTTATTTGCCTTGGTGTTTTGCCTGGAACTGGAACTACAGACAGTTGTTAGCTGCCATGTGGGTGCTGGGAATCGAACCCGGGTCCTCTGGAAGAGCAGAGGGTGCTCTTAACCGCTGAGCCATCTCTCCAGCCCCTTATTTTTATTTTTAAAGACAAGAGATGGCTCAGAGGATAAGAGTAGTGACTGCTCTTCCAGAGGACCCTGGTTCAATTCCCAGCACCCACATGGCAGCTCTTAACTATAACTCCAGTTCTGGGAGATGCAATACCCATGGCAAGACACCAACGAATAAAAGACAAGGCCTGGCACTCTAGCCCGAGTTGGCTATGGTAATCTTGCCCCAACCCCGGCTACAGATGTTAATGTCCACACTTGATTAGCCCCTTCACTAAAGTTTTTGGAGAAAGGATTTCTTTGTGTAACTCTGGATGTCCTGGAATTCACTATGTAAACCTGGCTGGTCTTGAACTCTGAGACCCACCTTGCCTCTGCCTCCTAAATGCTGGGATAAAAGGTATGTGTCACCACTGCCTGACTAGCCCCTTCATTCTTGTAGCTACCAGTGTTTTCCTCAGTAGGTAGGGGTGAGGACTTTTGTTTCTGCAAGTATTCCCAAGGAAGCAGCCAGTGATGGACACTTACCTGTGAGTAGGGCCCTAGGCTCCCAGCCAGTCAACTTTGGTACCTCAGGGGGGAAGTCCTGGCCAGGAAGTGGTTCTCTTATCCCTTCAACCCTGAGGAGAAATAAGCAGATGAGGAAACCCTTCTCAGCAGTGACCCCTTACCTGATACTGGGATTCCTGCCCTTACTGTGCAGGAGCCGGAGGTGAGAGGGGGGGAACCACACCATCACCCTCCATGGCCCGGGGTTCTTCCTTGGGTTCTGTAGAGAGAGAATCAGAACACTTAGGAGTCAGAAGACAGGGCCCTGTCCGTTCCCAGGTTGGCTGTCCAGGGACCTGACCATCCAGTGCTGGGGAAGCCCTCCGTCTGCGGAGAAGCCTCCTTTGCTGACGTTCCTCCAGCAGTATGGCATCATCTTCCTCTGCAATCAGCAGGTCCAAATCTCCTCTACTGGCCTCTGGGAGATCCTGCTCCCCCTATGGAGAGAGAAAAAGAGGGAATTTTTGAGGTTGAGCCAGAGAAGCTCAGTGCGTACTAAGGGGACAGAGTCTGGGAGAAATGGAAACAGAAGCTGGGGCTACAGTGCTTAACGGGAGAAACTCACTTCAATAGGCAACATCCGAATGGGCTCTGCCTCCTGTAGGGTGATGGTCTCAGGAGACTGCTGGGTGACTAAGGTCTTGTCTGGAGGGTAGGAAAGTCACAGCAGCTCAACTTACTTCTTTTCCAAGTTTTTTTGGGGGCAAAAACATGGACTTTGGAGACCCCGAGAGCCAGATCCAGGCTAGTCCCCAACAAATACTCCAAGTGTATTTCTTTTTTGTTTGTTTGTCTTTTGAGACACATCTCACTATGTAGACCAGGTTGACCTTGACCTAGTGACCTAATCACTGCTGAGATTAAAGGTGTGCAATCACCCACCACCCAGCCTTCAAATTCATCTCTTAACCACTCTGAGCCTTACTTTCCTTATCTTTAAAATGGAGATAGTGGGGCTGGAGAGATGGCTCAGCGGTTAAGAGCACTGTCTGCTCTTCCAGAGGACCTGGGTTCGATTCCCAGCACCCACATGGCAGCTAACAACTGTCTGTAGTTCCAGTCCCAGGCAAAACACCAAGGCAAATAAATAAATAAAGTTTTAAAATGGAGATAGTAATTCTGACTTCCTGTGGACTCCTTTTAAAGATTTATCTTAATTGTTAATTACGTATGTGTGTGTGACTATGTGTGGGTACATGAGTGGTATTGTGTCTGATACTTTTGGAGGAAGCGTTAGATAGCTTTGAGCCAGTGTATGGATGCTAGGAACTGAACCTGGGCCCTCTGTTTGAGCAGTCAGTACTCTTAACCACTGAACCAGCATGACAGCACCTAGCTTTAACTCTTGGTCTTCCTGCCTCTACTCTGAGTGCTGGGCTCAAAGGTGTCCACCTGTTTGTTTATTTCTTAACCCTTTTTTTAAAAAAGGAAATGTTGAGATGGCTTCCTTAACCAGTCGAGGCTGGTCTTGAACTCAGGATATAACCATAAAGTTTGCAGCTTATATAAACTATATATATTATATAAACTTGAAGTTTTCCCACCTCAGCCTCCCAAGGAAGTGGGATTGCAGACCTGTGACCCGGCCTGGCTCTTAAGGAGTTCTTGGGTTTCCTGTGCCTTTTATCAGGAAGGCCCTCCCTGCTGACCTGGCTCTCGGTGCTCTCCAGTGAGTGCAGGGGTCTCCTTACCGCCTTTCTCCGGGGTCACAGCCTCTAAAAGATGTCGAATCTTTGGGAAGAAATTGGGAACAAGAAATAGGTCTCAGCTTCAGTCCTCTGTGTCCTCACTTTCAAAACCTTCAGTGGACACTGGACACCAATCTGCCAGTCTCTCTTTATATTTTTTATTTAAGAATGTTTGCTTTCTTGGGCTGGAGAGATGGCTCAGTGGTTAAGAGCACTGACTGTTCTGTCTGAGGACCTGAGTTTGATTCCCAGCATCCACATGGCAGCTAACAACTGTCTATAATTCCAAGATCTGACACCCTTATACAGCTATACGTGCAGGCAAAACACCAATTCATATCAAATAAAAATATTTAAAAAATTTGTTGCTTTATTTATTTATTTTGAGACAGGTCTGTGTAGCTCAGGTTGGCCTAATTTTTTTTAAAAATATTTTATTTATCTATGTGTGTGTGCATGCGTCCTTGCAGGTCAGGAGACTGAGTTAGATGTTGGATCCCTAGAGCTGGAGTTATGGTGGCTGAAAACTGGCAGTGAAGTCTTGTCCTCTGGAAGAGCAGGACACAGTCATAACCACTGAGACCACCCCTAAGCTCCAGCCCCACCCCCCCACCCCTGCTTAAACTTCTGACAGTCCTCCTTCCTGAAACGCTAGAGTTCTCAAATTAGTTTACATCATCACATCCAGTGAGTGAGTGAGTGTGTGTGTGTGTGTGTCTGTGTCTGTGTGTCTGTGTGTATTTTCAGAACTGGGAATCCAATCTAGGGCCTTGTGTGTGTTAAGCAAATACTCTGTCACTGGACTACATACACCTCTAGCCCTAAACCAAATCTCTGTGCCATTTGACCTCAGTACGTCATCAGGCCACCAACCTAGTTTCCTTCCTGCCCCTGTCCTAACCTAACCCCAAATTAGCCTCATCAATTTGTGCAAAAAGCCCTGCAACATCCATCTATCAACAGTTGTTCTGGACAGAGATGGATAGAAAAGCTTCTTGGATAGATGGTGGTAAGGACGAATTTGTGTGTGATTCCAGTAGAGCAAACAAAAAGGGCCAAGCAGACTTAGTCACTTGCTCAGATTCCAAACATCATTTGCTTTTGGCTTCAATTGGGATAATAATTTCATGGAAAGGGTGGCATTAGACTAAGTCTGTAAGGATAAGTAGGCCCTGACTAGCAGAAAACAAAGAATCACTTTTATCAGGTTGAGAAATACATATATATATATTATTTTATGTGAATTGGTGTTTTGCCCGCATGTATAACTGTGTAAGGGTGTCAGATCTTGGAATTACAGACAGCTGTTAGCTGCCATGTAGATGCTGGGAATCGAACTCAGGCCCTCTCAAAGAATAGTCAGTGCTCTTAACCACTGAGCCATCTCTCCAGCCCCAAGAAATATATTTTCACAAGCAAAGAAGCAAATGTGGCATTTTTGGGGGACGTGGGAAATATGCTGGTGTTTGGTAGCTAAGGGTGCTAGAGAAAAAAATAGGAGTGGGTACCACTAATGCAGGCATCCAGATCCCTAGATGCAATACTATATGTATTCAGGACCAGCTGGTTGAATGAGGAAATGAGGGCTGGAGTGCTTCTAGATTATGGTGATGGAAGAAGATGAGGGACAAAAACCAACATCCAGACTAGGGTGTCAGCGCTGGGAACCGTGGGAACGGGGAAGAACACCACTCTGTCACGTTCGTCCTAAGCAATGGCGATCTGACCTTGCCCAATGGGCTCTTACGGAAACCTGTGGCAGGGTTCCATCGCAAACCTCCGTGTCAGACTGACATAAGGACACCAACTAATGCTTATGTACTGTCCTCTCATGAGGTGTCCTAGGGAAGTGAGCCCTACCTGAGGAATATCAAAAGGGCTGGGAAGTTTGGCATCCACAGACATCATCCCAAAAAAGGGTTCTGGGGCATCTTCCAGCGTCTCCATCATGGCCAGGCAATTGGGAAGAAGCAAGTTAGGTCTGGGAGAGAATGTGGGATGTCAGGAACAAACTGAGAGTGGGTGAAGCAACTCAGCAAGTGGAGTCCCTGCCACCAAACCCAAAGTCCTGGATTCGATCCCTAAATTTGAACCTATATAATGAAGAGAACCCACTTTCTCAGGCTATAATTTTCTCTCTCTCTCTCTCTCTCTCTCTCTCTCTCACACACACACACACACACACACACACACACACACACCACACTATTTTTTTTTTTTTAAGGCTGAGGCCAAGCAGGTCTGGCTGGCCCCAGTTCCAAGGACTCACAAGTCAGTCTCCTCCATATCAATGCGAATCCGCTGCTGGACCCGGTGCAAATGCTCTAGAATATGCTGGATGTCCTCTGTGGGCAAGGAGGGTAGCAGCCTAAGCACCGGCCTTCAGCTCTAGCCCACCTCTAGTGCTCCCAGCCTTACCCACAAGGTACTGGCACTGTTGACAGTAGACCCTAATCACACCAATCTGAAGCTGGGCGGAGAGATAGAGGGAGAAGCGCGGCCGGGGCAGCCCGGGCATCGGAGGCTGCACGCGTACCAGCACATAATTGAGGATTTCCTCGCTGGAAGAACAACAGACCCTGATCAGTGCAGCGCTCACAGCAGCTCCCGAACCAGAGACCCCGCCCTCTTTCCTGGGTCTTACCAGGTCTTTACTACGTTCACCTTCATGTACTCACGCTTCACCAGCCGGCTGCCTCGGGTTGCTGCCAGCCTGGAGGGGTGGAGTAGGGTGTGACTTGTCAAACTGAGATCCCCACTACTTGGCTCTTGGCATAACTACCAACCCTGCGCTCACCAGATGGTGGAGAAGCAGCCTGTGTGGCGCTGAAGCACGTTGGGATAGTAGAACATTTTCTCTCTGGGTTTCACGCTCAGCACCAATCCTGTTTGGATCTCAATCCGAATTCTTTGGGACGCGAGATTCCCAGCACCATTGAAGAATAGGAATTGGGACAGGGGACATGGTGGATGTGGATGCAAAAAGCCCAGTTCATTGGACAACCAAGCAAACGGAGACGCAGGCGCTGGGCACCCCTCATTGGGCCAAACCTGAGTAGGTCTGCACATCACTTGAGGTCGAAGAACATGGAACTTACCTTCAGGATTGGCTGTCTGGCCAGAGATGCGGAGCTCCAAGGGTAGCCTGGCAGGGACAAAAATACAGGTCTTCAGGGAAGACTGCGTCCTCGTCAACAGGCCTTCTTGGTCCCCAAGCACACAGCCATCGTCGTCGTCGACCTTCGGGCTTTGCTCTAGGTCCAGTCGCCCTCCAGCGGGACCAGGAGCGTGCTCTCCAAGGCTTTGCACCAGGACAGCCAATGGGAAGCCGAGAAGGGGGATCTCCGACTCCTGGTGCCAGGCAGCAAAACTCAGTTCCAGGCCATAGGCTCTTGGAGACCGGTCGCGAGCCAATCACGAGAATCCTGAGCACTACTGTGCCATTGTGAGGTGTCCTGGCCAATAGGCTCTCGTTCTCGGTCTCCCTCGGGTAGTAACAAGGACTTCTCCAAGGAGTTCCACTGACCAATAAACAGGGAGAAAACCCAGTTTCTCCCTGGAAACAGCTTGCTAGCAGGATATCTGCTAGAAGGGAGATGGGGTCATGTCAAGGGCAAATGCCTGGGCGCTGCTTACAATACAGAGATGCAGGAGACCGTACCTTGCTTGTGCTTAAAAAGCCCTGTTTTTACTCATAAATCCCACCAACCTGATTTTGTGCCCAAGAAGGATCTGGGCAGAACAATGTGTAACAAACAGTGTGAGTTTATAACCAGCACATGTCAACAAGAAAAACAGCCACAGGGGCTGTAACTACAAACTCCTGGCATTTCTTCTGTTGCTTGGAAAGGAGACAAGTTCAGCCCAGGCAATTTAGACACTGTGTCTAACTAAAAAGCAAACACTGATGTCAGGAGTGGTGGCCCACGCACACCTTTTATCTCAGCAGCAGGAGGATCTCTATGAGTTTGAGACTAGCCTGGACTACAGGCCAGTTAGGGAACAATAGTGAGACCCTATTTAAAAAGAAAGGAAGGAAGGAAGGAAGGAAGGAAGGAAGGAAGGAAGGAAGGAAGGAAGGAAAGAAATAGAGCTGGAGATGTAGCTCAGTATTCTTACCTGGCATTCTGGGCTCAACTCTCAGTATTGCAAAAACAGAACGAGAACAACTTTTGATCCTAGAATTCAGGCAAGAGTCAGTCAGGCAAATCCTGTGTGTCTGAGACCCATAGTGACTTCCAGGCCAGGGGGAGCTACAGAGTGAGACTCTGTTTCAAAACCAAGCAAAGCAAAAATGAAGGTGTATGCATGCCGAATGCCTGTAATCTCAGTTCTTGGAAGGCAAGGCAGGGATTGAAGGGCAGCCTTCACTTCACAGTGAGTTTAACCCAGCCTGGCTCATTCTGAGACCTCACACAAAAGCCTCGGAAGTAATAGAAAGTACACAATTTGTTTGTTTTCGAGACAGGGTTTCTCTGTGTACCCTGGCTGTCCTGGAACTTACTCTGTAGACCAGCCTGGCCCTGAACTCAGACATTTGCCTGCCCCTGGCTCAAGATATTTTTTTTAAGATTCACTTATTTATTATGTATACAGTGTTCTGCCTACACACCAGAAGAGGGCATCAGGTATCATTCTAGATGGTTGTGAGCCACCATGTAGTTGTTGAGAATTGAACTCAGGACCTCTGGAAGAGGAGACAGTGCTCTTAACCTCTGAGCCGTCTTTCCAGCCCCAAGACATTTTTTTTTTAACCAGAAATTATTTTTTGTATGTGCATTGGTGTTTTGCATGCATGTATAACTGTGTAAAGGTGTCAAATCTTGGAATTACAGACAGTTGTTAGCTGCCATGTGGATGCTGGGAATTGAACTCAGGGCCTCTGGAAGAACAATCAGAGCTCTTAACCACTGAGCCATCTCTCCAGCCTCAGAAATTAATTGTTTTAAGATTTGTGAGCACACATGTGTGTGTGTGCACATCTGATGGTCAGAGGACAACTAGCTGACATCAGCTTCATCCTTCTACCGTGTGAGGCCTTCGGACTGAACTCCGGTCCTTATGCTTGGTGGCAGGTGCCAAATTGTCAGCCTCTCAAATGACTTTTACTATAAATTAAGTACGGAGTTACCATGGTATTGAAGTTATAATATCTTTTGCCCTGGTGTATCTGCTTTATAATGTTATTTCTTTGCCTTATACCATCATTTCCTGCCTTGGCTCCAGAGTAGGCTCTCATATTAAGACTTGTTTCTGTAGCAGTTGAACTGACGCTCTCTGTAGTCTGGAGCTCTGGGGAGCATGGTTGTATTTTTTCCAATGTGTATCTGGCTTCTAGCTATGTAAGTACAGCAAGTGTCAAGTGGATGTTCAATTGCCCCATATTTGCAACTATACATGTGAAAACCAAATGAGATTGAGAGGTGGAGTACAGTGACTCACCCATAGGATCCCCACACTGAGGGAAGACTGAGGCTGAAGACAGCCAGAGTTCAAGGCCAGCCTGGGCCTTGCAGTGAGTTTAGCTTAGGCTAGCTGAGCCCTTGTCTCAAAATAATAAATACAAAAAATAAAGCAAGGTATGGTGGTACATGCCTTTAATCTCAGCACTCAGGAGGCAGATGCAAATGGATCTTTGAGTCCAAGGCCAGCCTGGTCTACATAGTGAGACCCTGTCTCAGAAAAACCAAAAACATGGGCAGAGAGGTGTCTCAGTTGTTAAGAACACTGGCTCCTTTGCAGAGGATCCAGATTTGATTTCTACAAGGCATCTCAGCACCATCAGTTGGAGAGGATTTGATGTCTTTTCTGATTTCTTGGGCTCTTGCATGATGTGGTACACAGAATACAGAGGCACACACGTACACACACACACACACACACACACACACATACACACACAAATAAGTAATTAATGCACAGGGATTGGGGAACCTGGCCCTGACTTTACAAGTGGAGAAAAGCATAAGCCCATGCCGTTTCTCATAGGCCACACAGCTTCTCAGAGCCTGCTTTGAAATTTTGCTGTCTTGAACTCATGTGTTCTCAGTCCATATCCTACTGTGCTTGGCTACACTGGTTTCTACACGTGGCAAGTTATTTCAATTGCTGGATTGTCAGTGATTCCAAGTGTCACTTTGGTGCTCAAAGTGGCCCTGACCAGAAGGTACACTGGATCTACTTTCAGGTTCAGAAGATACAAACAAACAGAACACAGAGTAACTTGGCCATCATTCATCTGTTCAGTTCATCAAGAACAATGTGCCTCTCACATACCAAGCTGGCCTCTGGCCACTGGGATAAACAAGGGACACTGTGTTCCTGTTCTCAGGGGCCAGGGAGCAAAGCTGGTGAGTAAACAGAAGTGTGTGAAATGGCAGCAGTATGAAGTTTTAATGTGTGTGTGTGTGTGTGTGTGTGTGTGTGTGTGTGTGTGTGTGTGTGTGTGTGTAGATGGCTCAGTGGTTAAGAACATGTACTTCTCTTCCAGAGACTACAAGTTTGACCCCCAGCATCCACATCAGGAATCTCACAGCCATTAAGTATCTGTAACTCTAGCTCAAAGGGGATCCAACTCCTATGGTCTCTGCCCATGTGTGCACACAGACACACCAGAGGATGTGGGCAACTTACATGGGTCACCCAGGGGAGCTCTAAAGAGGTGGTGTTTTGAAAAGAAGGGGCAGGTCATGTGTGTTTAAGGAACCTGAAGAAAAGCAGCATGGGAAGGTGAAGGATAAGGTTAGGAAGGCTGGGGACCGTTTGACGTTGGAGGTCATTTTTGGGATCTCGGTTGTTAGGTGAGAGCCCTGGAGTATTTTGAGCACAGGAGAGGAATGACCAGATTTGCATTGAGGGTCTTTGTGTACTGCGAAGGGAACAGACTAAAGACAGACAAGAGTAGGGACAGATGGACGTGAAAACAACCAGGAGAAGCATGATGACTTCAACTTGGTAATGCTGGAACTGCCTCAGGGTTCTGAAGACAATGGTCCCTTTCTTGGCCCAAGCTAAGGTGATAGACACTAAAAGATTGCCTAAGGTCAGCCTGAGACAGTGGCGACCCCTGGGGGAGAATGCAAAGCATCAGAGGCAAGCTTCACTAGGGTTACAGAGAAGCGGGCTGGAGAGAGGCCTTGGGGCTAAGAGCACAGGTTGTTCTTCTAGAGGACCCACAGGGTAGTTTGTAACCACCTGTAACTCCAGTTCCAAGTGATCTGAGGCCCTCTTCCGGACTCAGTGGACCCCAGGCACTCATGGGGTACAGAGACACATGCAGGCAAAACCACCCGTACACATAGTGAAAAGAAAAGTTACAGAAAAGTGAGAAATTGAGAAGTGAGAGGTACTCCCAAGAGTGGGCAGGGATTCTAAGGGAGGAAAAAACTACTGAATTTTCTTTTTCTTTTTTTAAAAAGATTTATTTATTTATTATGCATACAGTTTTACAGAAGAGGGCACAAGACCTCATCTTAGATGGTTGTGAGCCACCATGTGGGTGCTGGGAATTGAACCCGGGTCCTCTGGAAGAACAGTCAGTGCTCTTACCCTCTGAGCCATCTCTCCAGCCCCCTCCCCTGTCCAGTTTTTGTCACAGGCTTATAAAAGTCCTAGAGAAGAAAATTCAGGGGCTGGAGAGATGGCTCAGAGGTTAAGAGCACTGACTGTTCTTCCAGAGGACCTGAGTTCGATTCCCAGCAACCACATGGTGGCTCACAACCATCTATGATGACATCTGGTGCCCTCTTCGTATACAGTATACATAATAAATAAATCTTTAAAAAAATTAGCTGCCTTCGAAGAAAGCATATTAAGTGCCTTACACATAATCCTCAAGAGCTGTGTGGAGCAGTCGGATGGCAATCATGGGCCCAGAACCATTCCCTCCTCTTACCCATGTAACTTCACTGGTTGTCTCACACCCAATTAAAGCCCTTTTATTCATTCTCCTCACTGTCTGACTGACATCTTTTTTTATTTTTTCAAAATTTTATTTATTATGTATACAGTATACAGAAGAGGGCACCAGATCCCATTATAGATGGTTGTGAGCCACCATGTGGTTGCTGGGAATCGAACTCAGGACCCCTGGAAGAGCAGTCATGCTCTTAACCACTGAGCCATCTCTCCAGCCCTACAGGCAGATTTCTTAGTTTGAGGCCAGTCTGGTGTACAGAGCTAGTTCCAGGACAGCCCAGGCTACACAAATAAACCTTGTGTGTATGTGTGTGTGTGTGTGTGGGGGGGGGTTCAATGTATGAGCACAAAGAGACTATCCTCACTCAAATAACCACAGTAGCTATAATGTGTGTGCCTGATTCCCAATCCTTTCCTGAATCTTGACTGAGACATGGGTGGGGTCCCCTAGTTCTGGAAGTACTAGGCCAAGTCTGAAAAATAAAATAAACGGTCAAAGATTGGAAGAGAGAGAGAGAGAAAGCAAGCAGGGCAGTACGGCCTGTCTGTGAACCGACACTCAGGAGGCTGGAGCAGGAGAAGCATGTGTTTGGGACTAGGCTCTGCGTCCAGAGCCCTGAGACCATTCCAGCTACTCTTACTGGCAGAGGAGAGCAAAGGTGTCATCAGGCAGAGGAAGCAGGTGCTGGGTACCCAAGTCTGCATCTTTTTTTTTTTAAGAGTTTTTTTTTTTTTAACTTTATTTATTTATTTATTTGCCTTGGTGTTTTGCCTGGAACTGGAACTACAGACAGTTGTTAGCTGCCATGTGGGTGCTGGGAATCTGAACCCGGGTCCTCTGGAAGAGCAGACGGTGCTCTTAACCGCTGAGCCATCTCTCCAGCCCCCCAAGTCTGCATCTTTACAATCCTCTGCGACCCTGCTACCTTCTCCCAACACATCACATACTCATCTCTCTTTTAAAAAGCTTTTATTTTTTGTAGACAGGGTCACAATATGTCATCGAGGCTGGCCTTGAATTCAGTCTTCCTGCCTCTGTCTCACATGTCCAAGATTACAGGTGCATATTACCCCACCCAGATAAATTTTATTTTCAATTTTTATTCATTTTATATTCCAAGCACAGTTCCCCCTCCCACCCCTCCTCCTGCTCCTTCCCCCCACCTCCCCCTCAGCCCACCCCCGACCATTTCTACAAAAGGTTAGTGGTAAATTTTATTTTAAGTTCTAGTGAGGATCTAGGGAGGAAATGTAAAGTGCTTGGATTTAGAGTTAAGGTTTGGGAAGAGAGCAGAAGTCTCTCTGACATCATACCACCGAGGTCACACCCCTGAGATCACACCACTGACAACAGTCCAGGCAGGTACCTCCCCCTGAGGTCACACCCCTGAGAACTTTCCAGTTCCTTAGAGATGAGTGAGAGTCTGTGTGTATGTGTGTGTGTGTGTGTGTATAAAAGTTAAGTAAAATTCTCTTCTAGGTTGCCCATGAACTCTTAATCATTCAGTCTGTCTCCCAAGTGCTGAGACTATAAATATTTACCAACAAGCCTGGCTCTCAAAATAATTCCTTTAAGAATAAGATGATCCAGCCATGCTGTATGATCCAGAGTGATAAAGTCATCCCCAAAGTGGGCAAACCAATGGTGTGGAGAACAAGTCTGTCAACGGAGACTGGGGATCAGAACGCTAGAGCAGCAGATGGGTGTTCTGGGTTCTGAACCAGGAACAAAGTGGCTTTCTGCTCCTCCGGAATGTTCCCTAGGAGATGTCGGGCAAAGGCCTGCTCCATCTGTATTGGAAGAAGTAGGGATCAGGCCTCATGAGTCCTGCAGGGATGGTCACTACCCCTGAGGTCCTTCCCCTTAGGAAGAATTCTTCTGAGACCAATCAACATCAATCTAGTCCAGAGTGGAACTCACCTGCACTGTGATGAGATTGTTCTGGGTATGGCTAGAGCCAGGCATCTCCTCCCAGAAATGCAGCGTTGCCTGGTACTTGGGTCTGGGGCCCTGGCCCTGGAAGTACCGAATCAAGTCTGGAAAAAAAAAAGGTCAAGGATTGGAAGAAAGAGAGGGCAATCGTGGCAGTCTGGCCAAGCATGGTGGGGTATGCCTTTAACCCCATATTCAGGTCAGGGCAGAAGAATTGCCATGTGTTCGAAGTAGCCTGGTCTACTTACTAAGTTCCAGGCCACCTAGTGAAGACTCATCTCAAAAACAAACAATACAGAGAGGACCATGAGTGAAGCGGAGCTTTTTGGGAAGCCAGATGCTGGGGTAACGTGGACACCAAGGCCAGGGCAGAGGCTGTGGGTTAGAGATCTGGGAACTAAGCTCCTCTCCCTGACGCTATAGGAAGGGTGCCGTGGAGTCCCCAGAAGCAGCAGCCCTGGCCACTAACCCTTTGTTACTTGCTTATATTCTACTCTCCAACGCTAGGGCGCCATAAGCCCAGTGACACTTATGCTCTGTCCTTTATGCTCCTCACTCTGCTCGGGTCCAGGGGCTGTAACTGGAATCTCAAGAGTGGATGGAGGAGACAGTCTTAGGAGATGCCTCCCCTGTGGTAGAGATGGTGAGACAAGTGTGTGTGAGATGTCCTGGCTCTTCTCCAGAGCTATGTGTTCCAATATGTGTGGAGATGGTGACAAACCTGTGTTAACTCCTTGGTACACATTCATATAACCATGTTTCAATGTTACAATGCTACCCAAGATGTATCAAACTTGTGCCAAACTCCAGCTGAACCTCAGCTACCATGACCTTGGCTAGGGAAGTGCCTGCCGCCAGAGCAGAACATATGACTACACATAACGTGCACCATACAAGTGCAGCAGGGCAGGGGTGCCAAGCACAGGCCATAGTGATGATCTGCTGGTGGATGGTGGGAGAACAGAGAGGAGTAGGTGCTGAGATGCCCAGCTGGGACACCTTTACCTTTCGAGAAGCAGGTGGTCTTGAAGAGCTCCACACACTTATTGCTGGGCAGCAGATGTGGACCAGGCCCAGGTGGGGCCTCAGGCGCATTCCAGGAGATGGGGATGGGGCACAGGCGCTGAACAAAGAGGCCTCTAGAATTGCTGGCCACCATGACACCTCTCTCGAGCTGACTCAGCAGCCGATGCGTAGGCTCCTGTGGCTCAGCTTTGGGGAACGGCACCTGGACCATGCCGGTCTCGGACTCTGAGGTCTCAGCCACAAGGCGACAGTCTAGACTGGACACCCGGGTCTCACCTACCACACGCCCGCCGTAGATGAAGGTGAGCAGTAGCGAGTAGTCTGGGGACAGAGAAGGCCAGCTGTACTAGGCGCAGGAGGAGCCTTAAGGCTGCTAAGAGGCCCTTTCTCCATGGTGCACCTGACCAACACAAGATGTTAGAAAAAAGAAGAAAGTTCCACGTGGTCCATCCAGGGTCCACATTTTGTTAATGGGAACCCTGAGGTCCAGAGCAGGGATCTAAGTGAACACTGGGAAGGACAAGGTTGCAGGGCTCAGGCAGCTCCTTCTGAGTTAGAGAAGGTACCTGTAGGCTGAGAATGTGGCTCAGTTGGAAGAATGGTTGTCTACTATGCACAAAGCCCTTGGTTCAATCCCCAGCACTGCATAAACTCTTAGACCTAGCATGGTAGTACACGTCTGTAATCCCAGCACTTGGGAGTACCAGGGATTCAGGTCATCTTTAGCTACATAGTGAGTCTGAGGTCAGGCTGAGCAATATTAGACTGTCTTTTAAGAGAGAGAGAGACGGGGGGGGGGGGTAAGAGGGAGAGGGAGAGAGAGAGGCCTTCCCATTTTGGCAAAGCCTTCCTGTCACTGAGAAGTCACGTCTCTCAGGGTTTAATGATCATGGCTGTGCAGTTATGAGCAGGTCTCAGACTGGATTTTTCTGAACAATAAAGAAATAAACATGGGGCTGGAGAGATGGCTTAGAGGTTAAGAGCACTGACTTCTTCCAGAGGTCCTGAGTTCAATTCCTAGGAACCACAAGGTGGCTCACAACCATCTATGAGATCTGGTGCCCTCTTCTGGCACACAGGCATAGTAGAGGCAGAATGCTGTATACATAATAAATAAATCTTAAAAAAAAAAAAAAAAAAAACCAAAAAAACCAAACAAAACAAGAAAGAAAGAAACCTCTTACTAGGTGGTAGTGGCATATGCCTTCAATACCAACACTTGGGAGGCAGAGGAGCTCTGAGTTCCAGACCAGCCTGGTCTACAGAGTGAGTTCTACACGGAGAAAACTTGTCTCAACGCCCCCCACCATCACAAAAAAAAAAAAAAGGAACAGCATATTTAAGGTGTTTTTTTTGCTTCTTCCTGAGGGAGAGAAAACCTCCACGGAGTATGACCAAGCACATGGAATACTCAATTCACAGAGGGTTGCCTCCAGGATAAAGTGGACCCAGTCTGTGGTCAGCCCTAGCTGAGTAGACAGTGCAGGCAAGGTCAGGGAAGGGTACAGGAAGGGTGAGAAAGGCCATGCACCTGAGTTCAGAGGGAGCAGATGCTCCATGAACACCGGGTCCTCTTCAGTGGAGCCTGCAGCTGCACCAGCACCTGGGAACAAAGGCACTGATCACTCCGAGTGGGACCCAAGAGCCTGCCACAGAGGCTGCTGCAGACATCAGAGGCAGGAAAAACAGTACCTTCCGGCTCAGGGCTGCTGTCGCCGCCGCCACTGCTGCTGCTACTGCTGCTGCTGCTGCAGCCACTGTCCGAGAGGTGTGCAACCCCAGCGGTCCTCTCCTTCTCCTACAGACACAACATCACTGGCAGAATTCTTCTTTACCCACAATCCTGCTCTCACTTTATCATAGGAGTCTTGAAGACAGGAATAACTGTCAATTTTTTTTTAAAGGTTTATTTATTTTTTTAGGTACACTGGGGTTTTGCCTGCATCTATGTCTGTGTGGGGGTGTCAGATCCATTGGAATTGGAGTTACAAACAGTTGTGAGATGCCATGTGGGAGCTGGGAATTGAACCTGGATCCCCTAAAGAGCAGCCAGGGCTCTTTTTTTTTTTTTTTTTTTTTTTTTTTTTTTTTTTTTTTTTTTTTTTTTTTTTTTTTTTTTTTTTTTTTTTTAAACTTTATTTATTTATTTATTTATTTATTTATTTGCCTTGGTGTTTGCCTGGAACTGGAACTACAGACAGTTGTTAGCTGCCATGTGGGTGCTGGGAATCGAACCCACGTCCTCTGGAAGAGCAGACGGTGCTCTTAACCGCTGAGCCATCTCTCCAGCCCCCGCAGCCAGGGCTCTTAACCACTGAGCCACCTCTCCAGTCCCAAGTGTCAAGTTCCTAATGGTGCCTTCCTTACCTTAGCCTCTTCCCTCTCTGGTGACACAGAACTGATATATCGCTTTGATGTTGACTTCTGGATTCTTGGCTGGGCTGTGGAAGTGTTGCAGGAGGAGAAAAGTTAGAGCCTTTTACAGATGGTGGGGGTGGATGTAACGCAACCAAAGTTCTGGACAGGACGGACCACAGAGCCCAGGAAGGCCTACCAGCACACAGAAGGCTCTTCATCCTTCTTTGCCAGTCTGCTCATTCCAGGAGGAACAGCTGGCCAGGGATCACTCACCGGGGAGGGTTCCTGCTGGCAGGATCCGATAAACTTTGTAGGGTTCAGCAACATCCATACGGCCTCTCTCAGGAACCTCTTCAAACTCACAACTCTTGTTGAGGGCACAGCGTAGGCGGGTCTTCCAGATAGCAGGGTTTCCCAAGTCCCCTTCCTTGTCCTTTTTCTTAAACATTGCCCAAGCCTAGTAAGAGATTAAGTGAAGAGAAGACAAAGTATTACATCCTTCTGATGTCCCTCCAAATGGCTGACTGCACAGGTATGTGGCTGAGCAATAGCACAGCTCAGATGACCCCGCACTGCTCTCTATTCCATTGTTGCCAGCATGAAATCCTTAGTCGGTTTTGACTGTGGCTCTGCAAATGACACAAAACCACTTCCCCTTTCTAGTGCTCCCTTTATGCAGAACCCAAACAGCACTTAGAAAACACACCAGTGCAGACAGCATCCTTTCTCACCTTGAATATGGCCGCATCCTGGTCCTCTCTGAAGTCTTGCTTGCCTGCATGCTTCCAGGGAATCCGGAACATGGTCTTGGCTGTGTCATCCCAGCATACCCCTAGGAACTGGCCACTTTCCACTTGCTCTATCATCCAATTCCGGAGTATTCGGGTGCTTCGTGGCTTGCCTGAGGCCATCCTAGGATGAGAAGGATATATAGAACTATTTTTACATTTTGAGACAAGATCTCACTATGTCATCCTGGCTGGCCTGGGACTAACTATATAGACCAGGCTCAACAACACAAGAGATGCAACTGCAAAAAATAAAATAGTAGTAGTAGTAATAATAATAATGAGATGCAACTGCCTTTGAGGAGCTGGGATCAAAGGTGTATGCCACCATGCCCAAGGAGACCGATTTGAAAGGATTAGCTAAACTTTGCTCACTGGGGCCAGCTTCCTGCAACAGCCCTCCCTGTTCTTTTTTCCTGTAAACAGTTCTGTGGTAGAAACTATTTCTTTTTAATAATTCAAGTGATTACACTTGGAAGGAAACCTTGCTTTTAATGTTGAGGTGTTTTAGAAATTATTCCAGAATATTCCCTTTATGACCTGCTCCTGGTGACGCTGTGGAGATTCCAAGCATCCAGAGGCAACACTTGCTTTTAAGGCATCTCCCCAGACTACTTACCCAGGCACCCCCATCTCTGCTCCCTGTGCTAGGGGGGGGTAGGTGGGGCAGACAGCTGGGGGGAAGGAGGAGGAAAAGGGCGGGGCTGAAGCAGAAGTAGGCAGGGCCAGAGGCAAAAAACAAAGGTCAACAAGGGTGAGCAAAGGGCCCAGCATTGGTCTCTCACTCGGGCCAAACCTACTTTCCGATCCACAAGCCCTCAGGTCTCATTGTCTCTAGCACAGCCCCTGGGAGCCTTCACCACCCTCACCTCAAAGCTCTTCAGCTGATCGCCCCCCAGAGTTGCTCTTACCTGAGGCACCGAGTGTGTCCCAGGAGCAGCTTGTTCTAGGCTGTTTCTGCTCTCTCCACCCCTAGCCACAGTCCCCACCCACCCACAGTTTCAGTTCTCCTCCGGGGACGTGCGTTTCCTAGAAATCACGTGGTCCGAGTTGCAGGGCAAGGGACTACCACCAGAGGGAAGCAGATCTAAGAATGTGTCAGCAACAGAGCAGGCCCTGGGGAGGGCTGGCCGGACTCCTTCTGGCCCTGCATCTGAGCCTCCCGAAGGCTGGTCTCCAGATAAGACCTGGGGTCTCATTTGTGCTCCCCAAGAGTCAGTTGATCTATTGTAGGTGGCCTCACACAGCAGCCAAGAAAGTGAAGTGAAAAGGAGGCAGAGAGGCCTAGACCAGGTGGTGAGAGGTGGAGGGTCTCCCTTGTCCATCCATCCATCCATCCATGGCATTTCATTTCTTCCTAGCCAGGAGTCCAGGGGTAGTGAATGGCAGGCTGCAGGGGGCCCTTTCAACAAGACCTGTTCGCCTAACCCCCCCTTTTCCCTGAGGCCCCTAGATGGTGAGGCCAGGAAGAAGGACCACCACGAAGCCTAAGGCCGTAAGATGCCCTTTATTGGTGCTGGAGCACATGCTGAGGGCAGGGTTGAGAAGCTCCTCGGGACTCCTGCCCTCAGCTACTTCCTCCTGCGGGTGATACTCTGTCCCAAGGGTACCTCTTCTGTCAGCTTCTGCAAAGGAGAGGATAATGATATTGGAAACCTGCAGTGGAGAAACAGGCTGACAGGTGACTTCCGGAAGGTAAGAACACAGGTAAAGCTGGGTGTCAGCAGCTTTACCTGTAACAACCGGGCCTGATAGGCAGGCAGATCCTCTCCATCCATCTGCTGGGGATGCACATGTAGGTAGCGTACAGTGGCCGTCTCCAGCTCCTCCACTTCATACAGGGTTGCTGGGTCCAGGGAATGGGCATTGATGAGGCTCACAAGATATTCTTTGTAGTGTGCCCTGGGAGATGAGACAGCAGAATATATATCCTTCTGTTTAATATTGATGGTGTGAGCCTAATGCCTTGTTGGATGTTGGGATTCTTCCTTTTGTAAATGGTGTGTTATGCTGTACATACCCACACTCACACATGTCACAGTGAACCTCTGCAGGTCAGATGGACACTTGTGACTTGGCCTTCTCCTTTCACTATGTGGGTTTGGGGAGCAGAACCCCGATCCCCATGCCTGACACTAGGCACCTTTATCCCCATACACAGTTGTCTCAACAGACCCCAGTGGGATTTGTTTGGTTTTTGGAGACCAGGTTTCTCTGTAATAATAGCCTTGACTCCTCTGCCTGCTCTGTTTGTAGGCAGTGTCAACCAGTATTTCTATGCTGTCTGCTATTAACATATTCACAGCCTTGCCCAGTGGGCCCCCCCCCCAGGTCCCTCCCTCCTACACTTTGAAGGACCAACTGGCCCCACAGACCACCCCATCTTACTGGGCAACCTAGCCCTCATCCCAACGCCATGCTCCATGCTCTGGCAGGCACTCACTGACAGAGGCCGGCATAGCCAGGTGGAGTTTCCTTGCCACAAGCTTCATCCCTGAACCCATTGGGGACCTCTTTCTGCTCCATCACTCGGCAGCCACCTAAAGGAAGGAAGTTAGGGTACATGTCGGGAGGAGGCCGAACCCAGGAAACCCTGTTGGTCAGTGGTGGTTATGTCACACTTTGGAGAGGGTTCAGAGGACAGTGACTTGGGAATAGGTGGAGGCCTGGCTGCCCCGCTTCTCACCCAAGTGACTTATGAGCCATAATCACATGCTATTTTTTGGGGGTGGGGGTGTCTCACTATGTAGCTCTGGCTGACCTGTCACATGCTCTTAAAACTGTTCTCCTGGGGCTGGAGAGATGGCTCAGTGGTTAAGACACTGACTGCTCTTCCAGAGGACCCTGGGTTCAGTTCCTAGCTACCACATGGCAGCTCACTGTAGTTCCAGTTCCAGGCAAACACAAAGGTAAATAAATAAATAAATAAAAACAAAAAACAACAACAACAAAAAACTGTTCTCCTGGTTGTTATTTGGCTCCTACACAGCCAGCTTCTTCTCTGGAGGTCTTGTTTGTTTTTCCAGACAAGAGTTTCTCTGTGTAGCCCTGGTTGTCCTGAAACTCAAGTCAGTAGACTAGGCTGGTTGAGGACTCAGAGAACAGGCTGCTGGGATTAAAGGCGTGAGCCACCATAGCCCAGATCTCTGGAGGTCTTAACGCTGACTCGAAGGTGAGAAGGGTAGGTATCTTGTGTCCACCCCCCCCCATAGAACCTAAAACAGTAGCCTAAACCCTAAAATAATTAGCAGGTATCATTAATTACTCACAGGGTTAATTAGGGAATCCTAACCACTAGAGAACATAAGAAGAGACTTAAGGGCCAAGTGCTTTAATGATGCCTTTTAACAGCTTAGCCATTAGGTGACATTATCCTCACTTCACAGGAAGAAACAAGACAGGAGAGGTTAATTACCTCGCCAAAGGGTACACAATGAGCCCACATCCAAGCCTCCCTTTCTTTACCTACCGCAGTGGGAGCCCAGAATACCATCTTCAGAGGTTTGCTTGATACTTACCTCCAGGGACTGCCCGGGTCCCGGCTGGAGGCTCTGTATTAAACATGACATTGTTGTCCTAGGGAGAAGTAGAGAGTCGACATTGTTTCCCTTGATCCAGCCACTGTCCCATTTGCTAGGATTCGGTCTGTCCCACTCCTGCCCACCATCTCCTTCTAGAAATCTCAGCCCTCACTGGCCTGGCCACCTCTGACCTGCAACAGCTTCTGGAGGCGGACAGCAGTCCAGTCCCGGAGGTAGAAGAGGCAGTCTCGAGGGTGATGGCCATGCAGGGACTTCTTCACTCTGCAGTTAGGGTCTGGACATTTCTGGGAAAACCCAAACAGGAGAAGGAGGTTGGAAACTGTGCAGGGGGGTGGAGGTGGGGGTGTTATGGGGGTGAGGAGGTCTGGAGCAAGCACAAGGGGGAAAAGGATAGAGATGCTTCTTTTCCCGTGCCCCCTCCCCTCACACCCCACACAGCTGCCAACTCCTTCCCATGCTCTCTGAACTCACGTTCTTGGCGTAAAAGGTGTTGTAGCAGCCGCTGCAGAACTGGTGTCGACACTGGGTGCAGTGGAAATGCATGCAGCCTCCTCGGGCCAGCGCGTACGAGAACTTGCACTTAGGGCAGTCTGGAAGGGCAGCAGCTCAGGGTGAGGGCAGCGCTCCAAGGCAGGCCTCCAGGAGGAAGACGATGGAGCACACAGGCTAGGTGGGGGTCGTCTTACCAATGCCATTTTCCTGAAGATACATTGCCAGGCCTTGAGCCTGGTATTCGGGGTCATTGGTGCGTTTCCAGTTCTGAAAATCCTCACAGCTCCGTCCTCTGTGCTGCTCTTCCCACTGCCGGGAGGAAAGCAGGTTGTGTGGAAGTTCTGCACACCCCAGCCTGTCCTGTTCGTCCGACTACTCACACCCAGCGGTCCCAACCTAGTTACCTCACTGCCGATCACCATCCGCTCAGATCCTGAAACTGAAGGGCCATGCCTCTCATTTCCCCAACACCCTCGTTCAGACACCTTGGCTGCTCCCAGCCGAACCTCACCTCCCTGTTCCTACTGCGACCGCCTTACTGCAGGTAATGTCAAGTTTTGCTTCAAATACTTGCTTGGGTTAGTGCACTGTTTCCTCTCCCCCATTTCTGACTTTCAGAGTAGATGCCGAAGAGCTTCCTAACGGTAGCATGCTAACCCTGAGGTGTGGTGGCAGGGACACGGGTATTCATTGTTATGTTCTATGACAGACATAAGGATTTCGGTAACAAACCAATCTTCTAAAGGACAATGACAGTGTAACTGGTGTCAGAATGAAGGGCAAACGCCTGTCTGACTGCCTCAAGGGCTGTCCTCCATGAGCAGCCGGCTCCAATCCTTCTCACTCCCGCTCTCTGGGCTCCAGCCACACACCATTCCCCCCCGATTTGGGCCTTTCTATGGATTCTTCTTTTCGCCCCAGACACTTTCTGCATAGCTGGTTCTGTAACTTCTAGTCTTGCTTAAACATGGCTGGCTGTGGTGGCACGTGCTGTAACCCTGGCACTCATGTAGGCAGGATGGCGGCTGTAGGCCACTCTGAGCTACGTAGCACTCTTTTCTCTCAGAAAAAAAATAAAGAGAAAGGAGGCACGTGCCTGAGCCCTCTCTCTGTCAGACAGTCTCTTCTCAGTGACGGAACTGCCTGCGTCCCCACGTCACTCTCCCTCCCACTCTCCCTCCGTCGCTGCCTTCTCTTCCCTGGGCCTGCCTCCTTACTTAGGATGCCTTTTGCTCGCTGACAGGATGTGGTGACTTGCCAGCAGGCCCTGGGAGCCTTCCCAACCCCCAAGTGTCTACCAGCAGACTTGGCTTTACATTTTCCTTTTAAAAATGTAGCGTTTGTGGGGTCAGAGGACAACTGATGGAAGTTCTCTCCTTCGGCCGTGTGGGTCCCGGGGCTAGAACTCAGGATGTCAGATCTGCTGAGGAGACCTTAGCTCACTGAGTCACTCACTGGCTCTAACTCACCTTTCGTTTTGTTTGGTTTTTGAGACAGGGCTTCACCAAACAACAGTCTTGACCATCCTGCAACTCAGGCTGGCCTCAAACTCACAAAGATCCACCTACTTCTGCCTCCTGAGTGCTGGGTTTAAAGCTATGTGCCACTACCCCCAGTCAAAAATTGTATTTATTTAATGTGTACGGGTGGTTTGACTGCATGAACGGCTGTTCACCACATGTGTACCTGGTGCCCAAGACCAGAAGAGAGTGTGAGATCTGGAACTGGAGTTACAGACAGGTGTGAGCTGCCATGTGGGTTGGGAATTGAACTCGGGTCCTCTGGAAGAGCAGCTGGGGCTCTTAGCTGCTGAGCCATCTCCGCAGGTTCTGGAGATTGCCCTCAGGCCCTCATGCACGCAGCAAGCACTTTCCTGACTGCACTGTCCCCCTCGGTCCCCAGTAAGGCACTGAGGCTGGGAGGAGGACTGTTTTGTTTCCTGAATACTCCGAGTCTAATACAGAACCTGGTGCAGGCTTAGTCAGCATTCTCAAGGGCTGAGTGTGACTCACCTGGCGTTTGCAGCGTACACAGAAGGTCTGGTGACACTGGGGACATGTTGCCTCCAGTTGTTCACGTTCATATATAAAGCCAAAGGAACACTGTGCGTGCAAGAACATAAAGCTATTTAAGACGGGACCCAGTACCACCCCGGCCCTCCACAGCCAGTTCCCTTGCCAGGCCACTTACCTGGGCACACCACAAGAACTTGGGGTCTCGCATGAGCACACCCTCGGTCAGCTTCTTATGAAACAGAGCATATGCATCTGGGTCTAGGCTCTCTCTGAGCTGCAGACAAGATGCAGAGATGGTAGATAGGTAGAAACTGGTCATACATAGCCTAGTCTACCTAAACCATAGCAGTTGTAGTACCTGGATGTCAAGGGTGGAGAAGTAGCTGAGTAACTGTGAGTCATCGGTGAGGTCAGGACGGCCACAGGCAGGGCACACCATATCTGTGATGTGCTTTTCCTTCAGGGCAATGGTGAAGTGCTGGCGAAAGCAGTCAGGACATATGGTGCACTCACAAGAAATCAGGGCCTGCATCTGCAGTACAAGAGGAGAAGACGGGGACCCTGCTGTCAGCTCTGGGACACAGTGAAAAACTGAGGTCTGGTTAAATGGGCAAGAACAGCTAGCTCGGGACTGGAGAGATGGCTCAGCAGTTAAGAGCACCGTCTGCTCTTCCAGAGGACCCGGGTTCGATTCCCAGCACCCACATGGCAGCTCACAACTGTCTGTAGTTCCAGTTCCAGGCAAACACCAAGGCAAATAAATAAATAAATGAATAAAGTTTAAAAAAAAAAAAGAATTTCAAAAAAAAAAGAACAGCGAGCTCAAGCACCTAGAGGTCCTAGGCAGGTAACCCAGGCCTGAAGACGGCCGTAAGGAGGGCGGCAGACAATAGAAAAACATAAAGCAAAGCAAACGTATCTCTAAAGGCCAAAGACCATCAGAAAGAGATGGATAATAAGTTAGGGGGGGTTAGGAGATTAAGATATTGTTTAGGTGACTACCACTATAGATCCACAAAGGTGCTTCCTTTATGCATGAAAAATTGTGTATCTTTGTTTTTGGATGCAGGCTCTTGTAACGCAACCTATGCTAGCATCTGACTTCCAACCCTTGGGAGTGCTTGCTGGTATTACAAGCTTATGGGAGCACACATTCTATTCTCTGTAGTTCAGAGATTTATGATCACACTGGTGGTTGTGACTCTGTATGACTCTGTATTTGAGATAAAGCTGAAAAACTGACGGGATGAACTGGGGATGTCACTCAGTTGGTAGAGTGATTTCCAACCATATACAATGCCCTGGGTTCAATATCCAGTGCTGTACAGTCCAAGTTTAAGGGCACATACTATAATCTCAGCGCTCAGGAGGTGGGGAGGAGGATCAGATGGTCAAGGCTGTCTTTGGGTATATATTAAGTCTGAGGTCTATATGAAAAACAAAACACACTACCACATACAAACAAACAAACAACAAACAAGAACCACACTACAGTAAATGTTGCCTGTATACTTTAGGCTTGATGATACACAATAATTTTATGTCACCATTAGGGTAGGGTGGGTAGAATCCACAGGACTCCCCATAGTATTTCCTATGAGTTTATAACTTATATATATGTGTATGTATGTTATAGATCAAATAGAGCTCAGAATATAATAAAGATCTGTTTTTACCACCTGGATATTGTGATATCAGAGACTTACTATGCTGGGTATAAAGCATGCCTGGATGCCCGGGTTTAATCCCAGTACTTCCTAAAACTGGATGTGGTAGCACATATCTGTAATCCTAGCACTGGGAATATGGAGGCAGGAGGATCAGCTCACCTAAGATCATCTCTAACCACACACTGATTGCAAAAATGAGAACCCCCGTCCCAGATTAAGAAAAATCACTGCGGGGCTGGAGGACTGCCTTGGCCAGCAACAGTATCTGTTGCTCTTCCAGAGGGCTCGTTTGGTTTTCAGCACCCACAATGGGTGGCTCACACCCATACCTGTGATTTCAGTTCCAAGGGATGTCAAATTTTTGACCTCATGGGCACCCACATACATGTGACATATACACAAACTATAACACAAACGCACAAATACACAACAAAAATTATTGCTACTTTCTGCTGGTGTGACTGTTGTGGTTGGATTTTCAAATAACATTTACGTTTTAGAGATACATACTGAGATACTCTATATAAAACCATGACACTTGGGATCTGCTTCAAAATAGGCCTCTGCACATAGAGATGAATAAAGATTGGCCATTGAGAGGAGAAGGTTTTTTCAGGGGAGAGGACTAGGGGAGTTTGGTACAGTGCATTTTTTTTAAAAAATACTATTGTATGTTTGCTATAGTTTAAACTTTATTTAAAGAAAAAAAAAGACAGTCTCATTACGTAGCTCTGGCTAGCCTGAAACTCTCTATGTAGAACTGCTTGCCTCGGTCTCCTGAGAGCAAGGTTTAAAGGTGCACACCATCCAGCTGTCAAAGGGAGAGTGCTGGAGGCACGCCAGCTCTTCTGGTCACTAGGATCACCTGGAACAGGACAATGGTGCCCTGGTCACTTTCTTTTTGGCTTCCTAGCCAAGAGCTTAGTGGTTTTGCTGACACCTTTTCCTACTTGACATGCCAGCAAAGGTCCCAAACAATGGAACCAACAGATGAAAAACTAAAACCTCGAAAACCGTATGCCAAAAGAAACATTTTCCCTTTATAAGCTGGCTATCTCAGGTACTTGCTGTAATAAAGAAAGCTAATATAATGTTTCAAAGTCCCAACATATTTCAGAAGGGGCGATCCTGTGGTCCCCATCAGAAGTCTTCAGTGACATAAGGACAGAGGCAGAAGATGAGGCCATCTCGGGTGAAGGGCCAGTTCACCAGAAGCAGGGCCATTCATTCTAAGTCCAGGGCCAGCAGGAAGGG
This sequence comes from Sigmodon hispidus, assembly GCA_004025045.1. Taxonomy (NCBI): domain Eukaryota; kingdom Metazoa; phylum Chordata; class Mammalia; order Rodentia; family Cricetidae; genus Sigmodon; species Sigmodon hispidus. Next base: position 124,880 of record PVIH01003841.1, read on the forward strand.
ACTTACCCGGTTTCGGGGAAGGGCCCACCCGCACACAGCACATTCCTGGGCAAGCAATCGGCGGAGAAAGGCCCGGTCATGGCTGTGCCTCACAGCCTCCACCACGTCCAGCAGTTCATAGTTCCTAGGTGTCTCCTGCAGCAGCGACAGTGCCAGCTCAGCCCGACCCCAACTGGGGAGTGTGTAGACCGCCAGAAGTCGTCTAACCAGGCTCTGCAGTGTGACCCAGGAGACAGAGTGGTTGTCAGACCCCGAGGGTCTTCTCCCCCAACTCCTACTATGCCTCTAAGTGGGATACTGGGGCCTTGGCCACTCCCAGCACCTGTCTATCCAGCCCATCCCAGCAGGGAGTGGGTTCAGGGCCTCTGTCCCATAGGCGCTTATGGAAGGGCTCTAGACGCTGGCGCTGTAACTCAGTCAGGGCCCGGGCCACATCACCCCCATGTTGGAACAATGCTTGTAGTGACCCTTCTGTAGGCCCAAAGCCTAGGGACTGGAGCTCCTGCACCTGCGAATGAAAGAAGGCAGCGAGAAGATGTTAAGGAAAAGCAAACAAGAGTGCTATGCTGCTCTCAACCCCGTCCCACCTCCAGCGTGATACCTTCCTCCTCCTGGCCCGCACACACTCTTCTACAGCTTCATCAAGGTTGCCATGACGATCAAGCCAGGCTTTCCGGGCTTCCTGACAGGAAAAGGCACCCAGCCCCGGATCCTGCTGTCCAGCTAGCTCAGCCACCATCTCCAGGACATAGGACAGCTCCGAACGCAGCCACTGCAGGGGCACCTCCGTGCCTGAGTACTGTAAAGCTGAGAAGATCTCTTCTGGACTGGCACCTGCAGCTTCCCCTTCCTAAAGAACAGTCACACCCAGACACCAGCAGAGAAACACCAGGAAGGAGACTCTACCCACCCTTAGCCTGGTCAACAGTGGCTAAGCTGGGACATACTGACTATGTGACCAGTGTACAGAGTGATAAGTATTCGAAGTGAGGCAGCTACAGCCAATAGCAGCAAGTCTTATAAAAATGCTAGCTAGGAATGGTGGCGAATGCCTTTAATTCCAGCACTTGGGAGGCATATCAGGCCCCTCTGTGAGTTTGAGGCTAGCCTGGTCTACAGATAAGTTTTAGGACACCCAGGGCTGTTACACAGAGAAACCCTACGTCAAAAACAAACAATAACAAAAGAACGCTAACTTACAAACTGACATCTTCTTTTCCCTAAAGGTCAGCCCCATGTCATCCCAGGTCCGATCCTCATCATGATTACCTGTATCATGCTCACTAGCTGGAGACTTTCCTTTCGCATCTTATCTTGTCGGAGTTTCTCTGGGTCCCCACAGGAACCAGACAGGGAAGCACTGAGGTGTTGTGGGGACCCAGACTTTGGGAGTTCCTTTTCCAAAGGGCTGGCATAGGGTTGAAGGGTGTGCTGTCCTGGGATGGGGTTGCGGGTTCGGTTGCAAATAGCACATACCCAGACAGAGCCTGAGTTGCAAAAGGTACAGTGCTCACAGTACCACTGAGAAGGAGCAGATGAGAACGAAGTATCCCCCTGATGGAAAGGAAGAGAGCATTATCCGACTGGCTGTGTGACTATGTTTCAAAATAGAGAACTGAGGACATCAAAGACAAGGGATGTGATAGAGAGAATGGCCTGAGGGTAACAGCTGCCAGCCACTGTTTACCTTAAGGGACTGGTGGCTAACACCAGAATCGTGGGAATCCACCACCAAGCTGGGAGGCTGGGCCAGTCTAGGTCGCTCACATATGGCACAAAGCACAGCTGCCGCCTCATTCTCAAAGGTACAGCTCTGGCAGGCCCACTGATCCCGTGCAGGCTCAGGCTCCAGGCTCCCAGGCCCTTGGGAAGCCTCTACTCCCAGCAGCTTACAGCCTCTGGGCTGACTACAGCCTGTGCAGAGCACAGCCCAAGGCTCGTTTAGTGTCACACAGGTCCGACAGTGCCATGGTAGACAAGCATTTGCTGTATCGGGTGAAGAAAGAGAGCTATCTCCCAGAGCCAGGGAGGCTGAGTAGGGCCGTGGTTGGGATGACGCAGGTAAACTGGAAGAGAAAGGCAGACAAGGCCAGCTGAGGTGGAGGTTAATGCCTGATTCCCCTCATACAGTGACTCTCATACTACCTAGGTTATGACATGAAGCTCTGGCCTCTGTGGTTGCTGTTCTGTCTGGAATACTCTCATACCCATGATTCGATATTTAAATTATAATTATAGCTAAGTCCTTCCAAGTAGCAATCACTGAGGTGATTCTTTAGACACATCTGTATCCATCTACTACCTATGTGTATCAAAGCAATCTGTCTACCGTAACTGCATTTGCTCAGTGTTTTTGTCTATAATTTCCTTGAGGGCTAGACTGGCCATTCTCTGTGAAATGATCTTTAATAGGGAACATACAATAGACACTCAAGTAATCTACAATTTTCTTAATTTCATTCTCACCAAAAGAAAGGCTCTTACCTAGAGCTTAGGTTGATGGTCTGGTGGGCCACAGACAGGGTTTGGCGAACGTGATGAGCACGGGATGGATGTCCATGGAATAAAAGGTCACAAGCTGGGCATGAGGTCTGATTACAGGACGGACAGTGCAGTGTGCCTGGGGCAGAACCACAGAGAAAGCAGGGACCGGGAGGAGTGGGACCTGGAAAATAAAATCAAGAGTAAAGCTTAAAACAAACAAACAAAAAACCCTAGGGGTTAGAGAGATAGTTCAGTGGTTGGGAGTGCTGGCTGCTCTTCATGAGGACCTGGGTTCAATTCCCAGCACCCACATGGCAACTCACAACTAACTATCTGTAACTCCATTTCCAAGGGATCTGACACCAATGCACATGAAATAAAGTTAAATAAAAAAAAAAAACTATATTCATATCCCAGTAAATAACCATATATACTACCACCAAGATCTAAAATCATACTATGTACTTATTAGCAAATGAATCAAGAAAACAGGTTACACTTAATAGGTCGCTTATATTAACACATACACACTGGAGTATTAGTTGCAAATAACAAAATCTTGATACAGGAAAATGGATGAAACTGGAGGGTGCCATACTGAGTAAAACAGACACTGAAAGACAAATACCTTTATCTGTCCTCAGCCCCACCCCAAAATGTAGCTCTGACTGCTTTGCAAATCACTACTGAGACCAAACTGGCCTCCAACTCAGAGATCTGCCTGCCTCTGCCTCCCCAGTGCTAGATCGAAGATATATGACTGTGAACCACCATGTAGGTGTTGGGAATTGAATGTAGGTCCTTTGCAAGAGCAAGAGCAGCAGGTGTACTTAATTCCTGAGCCATATCTCCAGCTTCCAGAGTAACTTCCTTAAAAAGACCAGCTTACAAAGCTGGAAGAATGGCTTAGCAGTTAAGATCAGGGACTACTACTCTTGCAAAGGAGCCAAGGCTGACTCTCAAAGCTCCAGCTCCAGTTGCCTCTGAGCACCTTTACCCACATGCACATATCCACACACCATACTACACTACCCTCTTGCCACTCAAATCTAAAAATCAAAATTAAAGGAGAAAAGACCAGCCTACACTTAAATCTCTTACAGGTTAAGGCAGGTTACAAAATGGTTCTTTACAACATCTGGACCGATGTGTGTGGGCTTTAATCTTTTGAAAGGAAATACAAGATACAAGACCTAAATTTGTATCATTCTAATGTAATACTCTCATACAGGATCAGTGATACCTGAGGCAGAAGGAATGGGGCCAGGAACAATCTCTCTCAAAAGGGGGTGGAACTCGGAAAGCTGCAGCATCTGAGGGAGAAAGCAGAGAATGGACGAGCGTTTGGGGAACAGAGTCCCATAAATCCAGTTCCCTTTATTGAACAGCACCCTTTCGGCCTTCCTTACATCATCTTCGCCGTTGTCCTTTAGCAGCTGGTCCAGTGCCTTCTCTCTTGGATGAGTATTCTGCAAATGAGATGAAAAGAATGCTCATCCTGAGCAAAGTTCTCCTTGTAAACCCTGATCCCCTAACATTCAGAGGGAGAAGGTGTAGAAGAAGTTTCCAGACTGTGGCAGCAACAGAATTCACCAGCATGGCGGTTTTCAAAGTGCCTTGAATTAGGTTGGACTCCCAGTCTAGTACGTAAAAGACCTTGTAATCAGAAGGCCATCTCACCTGCAACAGCAAGCTGAGTTCAGTTCGAAGCAGTAGTACTTCTAGTGTGACTATGGCAACTTGGTATTCATCTGGTTCCTCCTGCCCTTCAGGGAAACTCAATCCATCTGGGCGCTCTTCAGTATAGCCATACAACCGCAGCACATCCCGGCCCCCCTGCCACACATTCAGGACCTGGTCAGCACCTAGTCAGCACCTATCAGACCTCCTAGGCAATACAGCTGGTTCTCCAGTCGGCACACCCTCAAGCCCCTTCTGGTTAACCCCCAGCATAGATCTAGTCCCCTTCTCCGATAAAGCCCAAGGATTTCACCTGCACAGCATCCACCGTGCTGCGAAAGACAGGGTTATTAAACTTCACTGAGCGCCAGTACCGAGGCCGCTGTGGGCTGAGGAGGTTGCGACCATATTTTTCCAGGATGTTCAGGGCCGTGGATAGAGTGTTGAGGTAGTTTCGAGGCTAGAAGCATTCAGAAAAGCATTCAGAAAATCAAGCCCTCCTGGCCTCTGCGCCTAGGTCCCCTTCAATAGCATGCCGGGCGGGCTTGTCCTCACCTCCCCATGAACGTTGCAGCGGACCAGGCGTCCGGCGTCCAGTTGCAGGTAGCGGGCGGCCAATGGCAGAGAAGTGGCCAGAAGCGGCGTGAGCTGCTCTAGGGGAAATACCTGCGCGGAATCCTGTCTCAAGGCGCTCGCCAGCTCCTCGCGGGCCTCTAGAAAGGCTCGCTCCTCCGCTCCCGGCATCCCGAGGCCGGAGACAGGCTGTGCTTCGCTGTGCACCAGGGAACGGCGCGGGGCGCAGGTGCGCGCGGTGCAGCAGCAGCAGCCCGGGTCACCCAAGCCACCGCCCCGCTCAGCCCGGGCAGGGCCAGGCTTGCCGGGAACAGGAAGTCTTGGCAAGGAGGGCGGGACTTGCGGACCGCGTTAGAGGAAGGGGCGGGCTCAGAGTGACGGAAGGGATGTGAGGTCAGGTTGCAGCCAATGAGGGAGCCGCGACCCCGGCTGCTTTCTCGGAGTGATGGAAGCTTTTCCTCCGAGTTAGGCTCTCGGCCATCTCCGCCCCTTCCGGAGGGATCTCCCCTCCCCCGCGTGGGGCTAGTCTCTTTTGCCCAAAGCTTTTCGATCTTTCTTTTTACAATGTTGCTCATTTCCAGTCCCCAGCGGGGAAGTCCCACCTTCCCAGGGACCCAACTCTGGCCGCCCTTAGCCCGGCACAGGCGAGTCTCGCTTTTCCCCTGTCTGTCCCGAAGGCAAGGCTGTCCCACTCCCCCTTTCCCTCGTCTTATCCTGCCTAACTTTTCGGATCCTACTCGGATCCTCTAAAGTCTAACCTCAGGGAGCCCCACCCCTGGACACCCCCTTCCTTATTGTCCCGCTGTGCCCTGGTCCAGCACTTGTCCTGGACGGCCTGGGCTATAGGCTCCGCCCTTCTCGAGAGGCAGCGGCTGTCCGGGTCTCCGCGGTCCCACGCTCCCCTAGCCCCTCCCTGGAACAACCCCTGGTCTGGAGATTAAGCCAAGAATGGGGGAAGGACTATTTACTGTTAGTGGCCTGCCAGGAGGAGGGGGAAGGAGGGGAGGGGGCGTGGCTGAGGGGGGTGGGTCTGGGCCTGGAGAGTGAAAGCGAAAGCTGGGGCGGCTAGCCCCGAGAGTCTAAACCTAGGAACTGGAGAAGCATGGCCAAGCCTTGTGGGGTTCGTCTGAGTGGAGAAGCCCGTAAGCAGGTAAATGGGAGCCGAAAACCAGCCAAGAGTGAGGGATCCTAACGGAGGTGAAGCTGGGTGCTCCTGGGCACCGAGGCCTTGCGTGAGAGAACTCTCCCGACCTCTTTCTTTAGGGCTTTTCACTTCTGCTCAGGGATTACCACCGCCCTGGCCTCTAGCCAGTCTGTGCACCTATAAAGAGTCTTCCAGGGGAATCCGGCATTGTGGGACTTGCTTTGAGCTACAGTTGGAGGGTACCCAGTTGTGGGGCGTGGGCTCTTATTCTTTATAACCGAATCCCCTAACCCGCGTCTGCCTACTGCTGTCTGTGCAGGTGGATGTCTTCAGACAAAATCTTTTCCAGGAGGTAAGTCTCTAAATCCAAGCGATTTGACCCAGAATCTTAGCGCCATACTCTTAAGGACCACAGCGCCTGAGTAACCCCCCAATTGATCCTGGCTTTAAGTCTCTCCTAACCTTCATGCTTACGCAAGGTGATCTCTGTAATGATTGGTTTCTGCTCGTAATCTGATCGCTCTTAGAACTCTTAGCTGCCTTTGCCACTCCCACCCTTTTCTGACGGAAAAATGGTGCCCAAAGCACCCACAGCTGCCATTCATCAGATTGGGCAAGACCCTTTCATTCCAGGCCAATGGTTTCCTCATTTGTGAATCTGGGACTCGGTAATTTCTAAGTGCCTACCTTTCCGTACATCTCATCTGACATCTTGTATGGTTGTTTTTGTAATGTAACTTACAGGCTGATGACTTCCTCTCCACATTCTTGCCACAGAAAATCCTATCTCTGAGCCAGCTCTTGCAGGTGAGTCATAGAAAACTACCCCATCTCCTGGCATCTCTTCCAACACCTCTCACAGCTGGTATCAGCGTGCTGGGAACTTAGGCTGGTATAAAGCTTGAGCCTAGGTTGAGAGGGAGAGAGGAGATGGATTATGAGAAGGGAACGGGGAGGGGGAGGCTGAGCAGCACCTGAGAATCAATTCTGCAGGAGGATTCTCTCAATGTGGCTGACCTCTCCTCCCTCCGGGCTCCTCTGGACATCCCCATCCCAGATCCCCCACCCAAGGATGATGAGGTAAGGCATTCAGTATTTAGAGCTTAGACTATAGGCTAGTGGAAATGACACCATGAGGTTCCTAAAGCTGCTTTTCACCTTTTGCCTTAGATGGAAACAGACAAGCAGGAGAAGAAAGAAGGTAATGGAGTACTGGGTGATTGGGAGGGAAATTGGAGCATTGATGTGGTGTAACTAAAAGGTTGGTCTCCATCTATTTCATAGTCCCTAAGTGTGGCTTTCTCCCTGGGAATGAGAAACTTTTGGCCCTGCTTGCTGTGATTAAGCCAGAAGTCTGGACTCTCAAAGAGAAATGCATTCTGGTAAGTCTGGGACCTGGAGGATATGGGAAGAAAAGCAAGGCAAAGCTATGGGCAGTTCAGATTGTTCACCTAGAGACCTAAATTTGAATAAAGAAACTACCTTTTGTTTCTTGGATTTATATATTTTTCTTAATTGTGTGTGTGCACACACACAGGCATGTGTAGGTGTGTCTTCCATTGTATATGTTCGAAGACCAGAGGTGAGCATTTGGAGTTTTTTTGAGGCGTGGTTTCACTGAACCTGGAGCTTCTTATTCTAACTATACTGACTCACCAGGGAATTTCCAGGATCTGCCTGTATCACCATCACCCCAACCCCCAACACTGGGGTTACACTGTTTCTCCACTGTCTCCTCCTTCTATGTGTACCCTAAAAATTGGAATAGAAGCCCTCATGTATCTGTGTGTGCACAGCAAGCATTTTACCCACTGTCCTCTCCTTTTAGGTTAGGTATTCTTTGTTTTTTTTCATTTGTTTGCCATCTGTCTGGTATCACAATGGCAGCTCTAAAATGAGAGACTGTGCTAGGGCCGTCTCTGTACTCAGAACTGTCCTATTAGGTACACAGCATGGGTGACATGATACAGGGAGTTGGTTTCGAAGCTTGAGCCATAGAAAGAATCTGGATTCAAACCTGATTCTGTCATTTCCACAGCTCTCTTAGACATTCTGTGACTCACTTGTTTTCTGTGTTAAGTGGTAAGAAAGATTGCCAATGATTAGATGACATCAATAGTTTGTAGTATGGCACCTGGCATATAATAAGTGATCAGTTAGACATAGCTGTTATTAAGAAGTAGCATAATAGGGAGGAAGAGGTAGAAGGAGCCTGTGAAGCCCAGGCCAGCTTGGTCTATATGTGGAGCTCCCAGACATCCAAGACTACATAGAGAAACCCTATCTCAGCAAACAATTAAAGAATCTTCTACCTTGCTTTGGAGAGGAGAGATCCTCAGAAGTTAAGAGTACTGGCTGCTCTTCCAGAGGACCCAGGTTTGATTCCCAGCACCCACATGGCAACTTATAGCCATCTGTAACTCCTGTCCCAGAGGATCTGACACCCTTTTTTTGGCCTACGTGGGTACCAGGAATGCACATGGTGCATAGATACACTTGAAGCCAAAAAACCCATACACATACAGAATAAAATAATAAAAAGAAATAGTTTTATAATTGTTTTAAAGTAGCCTAATAAGAATCCGGTAGGTTTGTTGAATGCGTGCTCCTTTTAACATAGGTAATCACATGGATCCAGCACCTGATCCCCAAGATTGAGGATGGAAATGATTTTGGGGTGGCAATTCAGGTAAGTTCTGGTGACTAAAGACAGAGTGGGGGGAGCCTTGGGAGTGACGGCTGGAAACGAGGCATAGGCTAGGGGAAAGACAGCTAGTCCATGGAGGAGACGAAGGATTTTCTCTGCTTCTCATGTCCTTATAGGAGAAGGTGCTGGAAAGAGTGAATGCTGTCAAGACCAAAGTGGAAGCCTTCCAGACAACCATTTCCAAGTGAGAGCAGCCACAAGGCCACAGGGACCCTACAAGCTAGGCTGTTCTGTCAGAATGCTGGGAGCCTGAGGGGTGTTGCTGGGAGGGTGTGTGTGCGTACATCATCTTTAACATATACATTCCTTACTTCTTACAGGTACTTCTCAGATCGTGGGGATGCTGTAGCCAAGGCCTCCAAGGAGACCCACGTAGTGAGTACATAGTCCACTAGCCTTTTATCAAAGTCTGGCTAGGGCTGGAGTTGAGGCGGTTAGAAGAGGTCCTCTTTGTTTTAGTTTTGACTTGCACAATGTGGAAAATATTATTCCAGAAAGCAAAACTGATTAGAGCTCCAGCATCCTTGACCCTTTTCTTTACCTAATTCTGTTTGTTGTTGCTAACCTGGGGCTTATCTTCCAGTTAATCTCTTCTCTGTATGAGAAAACAAAATTAATGTCCCAACCTCCCCTGGTGCTGACTCAGTTTTGCTTCCTACTTCCCAGATGGATTACCGGGCCTTGGTCCATGAACGAGATGAAGCCGCCTATGGGGAACTCAGGGCCATGGTGCTGGACCTGAGGGCCTTCTACGTGAGTGTAGAGGAAGGTCCGGAGGGAAGTGGATGGAAGGGATGTGGGAAGCCAAGAACCTAACTTCGTTCTTCTGGTCTTCCTCCAGGCTGAGCTTTATCATATCATCAGCAGCAACCTGGAGAAAATTGTCAATCCAAAGGGTGAAGAAAAGCCATCTATGTACTGAGCTAAGGATTAGAAGGAGAATAAATGACTTATACTTTATGTAGATTACCTTTGTTGTTCATTCAGAGATCATTTATTGAGAGCCTCCTCTGTCTATAGGAGGGTAAATATGGTGATAAAAATGGGAGAGGGCTGTTGGAGGGGTGGCTCAGCCCTAGCTGTTCTTCCAGAGGACCCATACTAGATTCCTGGAACCCACAAAGTGGCTAATAACTTTAACTCCAGTTTCAGAGGATCTGACACCCTCCTTTGGCCTCTGCAGGCAACAAATGTGCACATGGTACACAGATATGCGCACAAGCAAACCACCCTTACACATAAAATAAAAACAAAAAGTTAGCCAGGTGATGGTGGCTGTAGTAAGACAGGCCCATAGGGTCAAGGAGATGGGCTCAAAGCAGTTTGCAAGGTATGCACATAACATACTTCCTGATGAGCCAACCTGGAGTCTGCCTGATTATTCCCGGCCAGTGAGGGGAAGGTGCAACACCATTGGATTGGACATAGCCTGGGTGCTGGGAGGAGGGTATATAAGGTTCTCCCCATCAGCTGACTGCCAGTGTCTGAGCCCTTGACACTGACTTCTTACTCCCTACCCCAAGGGAGCTGTTAGGAACCTGGGCAGCAGCAACTGTAGGGTATGCACATTTTTAATCCCAGCACGTGGGAGGTGGAGGCAGGAGGATCTTAGTTCAAAGCCAGTCTGATCTACAAAGTGAGTTCCAGTTCTGTTATATAGAGAAACCCTGTCTTGAAAAGCCAAAAATCATAAAAATAAAAAGGAAAATGGGGCTGGAGAGATGGCTCAGCGGTTAAGAGCACTGACTGTTGTTCTAGAGGTCCTGAGTTTGGTTCCCAGCATCCACATGGCCCCTAACAACTGTCTGTAATTTCAAGATCTGACACCCTTACTTATACAGTTATACATGTAGGCAAAACACCAATTCATATAAAATAAAATAAAAAAGGAAAATGGGAGAGCATGCCAGAAAGGTGAGGTTGAGCTTCTGGAGAACAGGGTAAGAGCAGAGCATGTCTTTAATCTCAGACAGGTATGTAGTGAGATTGTGCTAATATAAATATTTGTCCCACCTATAAGTTTAATAAAAGCTAATTGGCCAAAAGGCAGACAGGAAGTGTGGGCTAGGGTACTAGGCTAAAAAAACTCTTAAGTAGAAAAAAAAACCAAAGATGCCAAAGAGCTGCCAGAGAGAGCCATGTTGGGTGCCATTTGTTGTATTAGGTTTTTGGCTTAAGACTTTTTGGGCTTGGACTAGAGGTTTGCACTTAATCTTAGCCCTGCTTAGTTTTAAATAATTATATATAGGCATATATTATTTTTATATTGACTGATTTAGGGCTGAGGCATAAAATTTGTTAACTTTTTAATTTGAATTTATTTTGTTTAGCCGTGGGGTTTGGCACCTTCTTTTATAAAATCTTTTACAACACAGGTAAGTATATTTCCAAATTCAACACCACCCTGGTTTATGTAGCTGAAAAGGAACAGAGTATAAGTTTGAATGCCTTGTCAGCCATGCAGGTAACTGGTAGTTGTAAAAGGGTATTTGGGCAAAGCCTTTGGAGGCTTTGGATAGATGGGGATGCTCTATGGCTATGGTGTGGGAATTATGAAAGTTGTGGAGCAGAGAGCAAGCTTGGACGGAGAACGAAGTTATCCTAAGATTTCTCAGTGCCGAGAGAGGAAACGTCTTAAAAAGTCACTAAAGGAGAACATTCCACCACCAATGGGCATTATTGGTGGCTGGCGAGGGAGCTGGTTGTCTTTTTAATCTGTTGCCCACTCCCCCAATCAATTTCTGTCTTTACATCCGTTGGGACTTGAGTGTTGCTATTGTTTTGTTTTTTAGTGTGTGTGTGTGTGTGTGTGTGTGTGTGTGTGTGTGTGTGTGTGTGTATTCCAAGTGTGCCCATGAAGGCCTGAAGAGGGTCTGGAAGGCTGGAGTCCCTCCCTGAAGCTGTACCAGGTGATTATGAACCACTGATGTGGGTGCTGGAAACAGATGGAAATGGATCTTGACTACAGTCATCGCTCCAGCTATATTTTGAGATTGATTTTGTTTTTAGACCAGTTGAGGCTCAGGCTGGCTCCAGACGCACCATGTAGCTGATGCTAACTGAATTTTCGTCCCTTCTACCGCCCCCCTCCGAGTGGCAGGATTTCAGTTCAAGATTCACTCTGAGGTGGTGAGCAGATAGTTCCTCTGCTGTGTGGCTGGTTATAGACTCCCGGGGACTTTGAAACTCAGGCTCTTGTTCTCTTTTAAAATATGTCCCAAGAAAGTGCTGTATTCTAATCAGTTTGACAGTTTGGAATTCGGTGCTCCATTATATTATCCTTAAAGGTGCCGCACTACGTAGATTAAGGAAGCCAAAGGCCAGAGTTTGAGGTTGAGAAGATTAGGCTGCTGGTTATTTATGGTGCAGACCCACATGTTCTATAAAGCAGGAGTGAGGTGAACAGAACGGTTTTGTCGCCAGGTTTCTCCAGGGTACCCAGCTAGGGCCAGCTCCACCTAGCTGTCTGCCCGAAGCTTGTAATGTAAGGTCAGGCAGAGCAGGTAAACCTACGAAGCCAACCTGTAATAACAAGTTGGAACTGAGTGTGTGGTGCCCGGGGTTCGGTAAATTTGACGCTTTCACTTGAGAGATGGAGGCAGAAGCATCCGTGAATTTGAGGCCAGCCTGGGCTAACTGAGACTTTGTGTGTCTTCCCTCCTTAAAACGCAACAAAACAAAACCCAATAAATAAATCGGATAGTTTAGCTAAGTCGTGGGCAATTTTCTTTCCTTTTCCCCATGCTTCTTTCCATTTCACTGTAGGCCAAGGCAAGCCAAGACAATTTTTTAAATTTTTGATTGGACAAAATAAGAACACCTTGCCCTATCAGAGAGCTCCATGGAGGCGGGACTCTTGGCTGGTCTGAGTCGGTGCTGGCTGGGGAGCAAGTGCGCCTGCCCGGGAGTGGTTAGAGGAGGGGGGTTCAGCTCCTGGGGTTGTGTTTGGACTGAACTCAGGATCGGGTTGGAGGCAGGCTGGGGAGAGAGGTCACTAAGTGAGGAGGCACAGCTCGCCTGCTGTGGTTGGGGAGCCACACTGGTTGGGGTTCTGCGTGCCTGCCGACCCCGTTCGCCATGGGAGAGGTGGAGATTTCCGCCCGTGCCTACGGGAAGATGTGCCTGCACGCCTCTCGGTACCCGTACGCTGCAGTCAACGGGTTGTTACTGGCTCCCGCGCCGCGCTCCGGAGAATGCCTGTGCCTCACCGACTGTGTACCCCTTTTCCACAGCCACCTGGCTCTGTCCGTCATGCTGGAGGTCGCGCTCAACCAGGTGCGGCCTTGGAATCCCCGCCCCATCCCTATCACTGCCCGCCACAACCTCCCAGGACCCTCAGTCTAAAATGCGTGCTAAACCCCTTGGCCGAAGTCTGCACGCACAGAGCCAGAAGCATGATTTAGTTACTCATGCCCCTTTCTCACGACAGGTGGATGTGTGGGGCGCACAGGCCGGTCTGGTGGTAGCCGGCTACTACCATGCCAATGCTGCTTTGGACGACCAGAGGTGAGTTGGGTAGCTAGGGACAAGAAGGCAGATGATTGATTGTGGCAGGTGTGGGTGACGTGCAGATAAACCAGCGTCATTCCTTTTATTCTTATTTATTTTTAATCAGATTCTTAGCAGCGGGGCTATACACCAGGCATTATACCGAGTAAGGAGTATACCACAGATGAGTATGGCAGTTGAAGGACACGGTGGTGGGGGTGGGACAGACATAACAGACTGATCTTGACTGAGGTGCTTCCCAGATGCTGTAAGAACTGAGGAAGTGCGACCAGCAACTTTAACTTTTTTTAATTTATTTATTTGCCTTGGTGTTTGCCTAGAACTGGAACCACGGACAGTTGTGAGCTGCCATGTGGGTGCTGGGAATTGAACCCGGGTCTTATGGAAGAGCAGACGGTGCTCTTAACCGCTGAGCCATCTCTCCAGCCCGCGACCAGCAACTTTAAAAAGCCCATCACTTTAATCCCAGTACTCAGGGAGGTGGAAGGGGGCAGAGAAAGGGTGATCTCAGTAGAGGGAGATCCAAGACAGCCAGGGATCCATAGAAAACTCAGCCTGCAAAAACTAAAAAAGAGAAGAAGAAAAAAAAAAAGCCCACCACTTTATACATATATATTACACACACCAAATACATTTGATTTTGATATGGGTTAAGTTAGATCTGTTGTAATTCTCTTTCCCTCCCTGAACTTAATACTTTGAGATGTCTTTCCATCTCAGGATCTACATCATCCTAACAGCTGTATAGCATGAATGTAGACACACCATAATTTATGTAATACTAAAAACATTGAGGCTATCTGCAGTTTTTATATATACTTATATACATATATATACACACACATATATATAGTTTTTTCAAGTAAGGGTTTCTCTGTGTGTCCCTGACTGTCCTGGAACTCACTCTGTAGATCAGGCTGGCCTCAAACTCAGAGATTCACCTGCCTCTGTCTCCTGAGTGCTGGGATTAAAGGTGTGAGCCACCACAACCAGCTAAAAATAATGTTTTTGTTTTGTTTTGTTTTTAGCGGAAAGAAGAAAAAGATATATTTAATATGGCCATACTAGAAGATGACAGAGATCCAGTAGACACTGCCACTCTCCCAAGTCTGTCTTCTGGGTCATGAAGAGAGATTAAAATTTAAATAGAGGGACAAGGAGATGTGTATCTAAGCACTCAGGAGCAAGGTGTGACTCTACCTGACACTGACCCATCTTTGGGCTTCAGATTCACCCAGAATCAGGTCATCTGACAAGTCGTTAGAATCTCTTGAAGCTGTATGGATGCAATAAGGTGGGAGGGCCTCAGAGGCCCATCGGTATACATGAACACCAAGCAATGTCACTTGGGTCTGTTTTGATCATGTTGACCAGATGACAGGGGAAATTAGGGCCCCTCTTTGGGGGTTTTCTAGTCTTATTAATAAAAGAATTTTTGAAACTCAAGGACAGTTTATAGAGTTGAAAAGGCCCATACTAGCAAACTGCTTTCAAGTCATGCCCTTTAAACCAGAATGGACGTCAGAGTTGGGAAAGAGAGGCAGTGAAGATGAGCTGTAGAGAAAGGGAAAGAGAGAGAGAGTCCAAAGTATCAGAAAAAGCACATTTAGGTTCTGGCCAACATGGGGGCGGGGTGGACAAAACCAGAAAAAAAGGTTTGCCTTTCTGACTCAGGCCTCAGGAGTTGGGCAGACCCAGCCAAATCTCAGTGTGGCTCCTAGGGACTGCCTAAATTATTTTAAATTAGCATAGAAAGTAAACGGTTATATTGTGGCATTTCCATACATTTTTGTTTGTTTTTCAAGACACAGGGTTTCTTTGTGTAGCCTTGGCAGTTCAGGAACTCACTCTGTAGACCAGGCTGGCCTCAAATTCACAGAGATTCACCTTTGCCTCCTCAGTGCTGGGATTAAAAGCGTGTGCCACCCAGATCGTATTTTATTTCTTTAATTTTATTATTTTTATGTGCATTGATGTTTTGCCTGTGTGAGGGTGCTGTATCTCCTGGAACTGGAGTTAGACAGTTGTGAGCCACCATGTGGGTGCTGGGAATTGAACCCTGGTCCCTTGGAAGAACAGCTAGGGCTCATAACCTCTGAGCCATCTCTTCAACCATACTTTATTTTTAAATGTCCTATGGTATCTTACCCTGTTTCTTTCCCCCACTTTTGCTGGTCCCTATCTTCCCACCCTGTAAATTATTATTTTTGTAGCTTCTTCATACTATATATACACTACATTATATTTGTGTACCTTGTGCATGCAGAACCTCCCTCCAGAGGCCAGAAGAGAGCATTAGATCCCCTGGGACTGGTTGTAAACTGCAATGTGGGCACTGAGATTTGAATCCAAGTCCTATGGAAGATCTAGTATTCTTAACCACTGAGCCATTGCTCCAGCCCTCTTTGTTTTAATTTGGATGATTAAGGCAAATTACCTTCCCCAAAGCCCACTTGAAATTTCCACTCAAATCAACAGAATCTGAGCATCTGTTTCCCACAGCATTCAAGCATCATCAAACAGGGTCGGCCAGTCCCAGGCCAGCTGCAGGGAAAGGCTACAGCTGTGTACACATCCATGAGACCTGGGTCTGCCCTCAGTTGGCTCCTTATTGCTCTGATCTTCCTCCTGCACAGCCCCGGGGTTCTGGCCTTGAAGATCGCTGGGCGAATTGCAGAATTCTTCCCTGATGCAGTGCTTATTATGGTGAGGCCTGGGCTTTTAGAGTGGGGAGGAGAGAAAGAGAGGCAAAAGCATCCTGAGACTCTCACCCCTTTGCCCACCTAGCTGGATAATAAGAAATTGGTGACTCGGCCTCGTGTACCCCCAGTCATTGTCCTGGAGAACCAAGGTCTTCGATGGGTGCCTAAGGACAAGAACTTGTGAGTACCTCACTACCTCTGTCTTTTCTTAAAAGCCCAAGACTCCCCAGGCCTCCTTTGTCCTTGGTCCTGCCCCATGTCTTTAAACAGTCTTCTAAGTCTGTCTATCTCTGGCCCCACTGTTTGACCTCCATGTTTTGTTTTAAATTTCAGAGTGATGTGGAGAGACTGGGAAGAGTCACGGCAGATGGTGGGAGCACTCCTGGAGAGCCAGGCCCACCATCACCTCGTGGACTTCGACTCTCACCTCGATGACATTCGGCAGGACTGGACCAACCATCGGCTTAACACTCAGATCAGCCAATGGGGCAGTCCCGCTAGTGGAGATGCCTGAACCAGAGTCAGAGTACAATAAAGAGATGGGCTGGAGGGCAAGCATATATTTATTGTGTTTGGGAGGCAGAGTAAGGGAGAAACCCCAGCAGGAAGAAGATTGGGTAGAGTCTAGAGCTTCTGGTGCAGAGCAGGAAGGTCTCTATGGTACCCATCAGAGAACGAGGAGGAGGAGGAGGCTCAATAGATCATGCCCTTTGCTTCTCCACGGGGCTTCTTGAGCTTCTCGAAATTCTTCAGGATGATGTCATATAACACAGCCTACAGGATCACAGAGTAGTGGAGGTCAGCCACAGGCCCTCAGAGGTTCTGTGTACCATTTCTAGATTGGGAAAGGCTGATCTCGTCATCCTCCATGTCTGCCTGGGAAAGATGCTTCTGTCCTCCCCCACCCTCATCCCCCATCCTCACATAAGCATTCCGGATCTCCATGACCATCAGCCGGATGTTCTGGTACTCGGCCTCATCAAGTTCATGCACCAGCTGACGATAATCACCCTGCAGAAACCCGGGGTTAGTCCCGACCTGAAATATGTTTTCCCCAGTTCACCCTAACCTGGGCCTCACCTACCACGTGGGGCTGCTTGGCTGCCTTGGTCACTGCGTCACCCCTCTCGGAGAAGTATCTGTGGGCAGTGAGATAGTGTGTATGGAGTGGGAAAAAGAGGGAGCCCAGGTCTGTCCTCAAAGGCACAGTGTGCTGGGGAGTACGGTGGTCAGGCAACTCACTTAGAGATTTGAGTGTGGAAGCCTTCCAGCTTGGTATGAAGGCTGGTCATCAGCTCAAACACCTTCTCCTAACAAAGAAAGTAATGAATTAGAAGGCAGCACAGGCTACACAGGAGGGCTGTAGATTGAGGGGCCAGTGTTCTTACCTGCACAGCCACCCCAAAATTATTCCCATCCTCTATCCGAGGGATCTGTAGCTGTAGCCAAGTGGTGACCTTGAGGCAAAAGAAAGTAATCAAGGTTTTAGCACCACACCCCGCCCCTCCATATCCACACCCCACGTCCCAGGTTCTCATTCTTCCCTTGTCTGCCCACAGTGGATGGAGGAATGCCAGGTCCATGCTGCCCAAGGCTGGCTCCCTTGCTCTGCCCTTGCCTATGGGCCACTGTCATAATTGGCAGGGCCCAGAGAGGGCAAAGCCTGAAGCAGGAAGAAAGTAGAACTCACTAGGTTGAGTTGCTCAATGACATCTTTAATCTCGGGCTTCAGGCGCTGCAGAAGGATCACGATCTTTTCATTGCAGTTAACTGGGCCACAGGGAGGACCTAGCGAGTGTGCAATGGGTCAGTCGGTGGGTGACTGAGCTTGGGAGGCTGCAAAGGGGAATGGAAGCCCCTGTCTGGGTGTCAAGTACCTTTGTCTTCGTCTTCTCCTTTCTTCTTCTCGTCCTTGTCTTCCTTCTGCAGGGAGGGAGACGGCACTGAGGCAGTGTCCTCTATGGCTGGCCCACCTCCCAGCTCTCCCAACTCACTTCTTGCTGTTTCTTCCGCTCCTCCTTCTCTTTCTCCTTGACTGGATCAGGTATTGGGATGTCCAGTGGAGCCTTCAGATTGTTCAGGTTGGCTTCATTGAGAGCTGGCTCCTAGAGGTAGGGCTGGAGATGAGGTTGTTCCCCTTATCTCACACACACCCCCCCATCCCCGACCCTTTTTGAGTCCTTGCAGGGTCCCTGTACCTTTAAGAATGCGTCCAGGTCTGAGATCTTCCTGGGAAAATAGCTCCCAAGTAGGTTTTCTGTCTGGATGAGGTGGCGGAGAATGGGGTAATAATTAAATGGCTTTTCCTAGGCAGTGAAGTAAAGATTCACACTGCTGGGCAGTAGCATTTGGATGGAGATGGGGTTGCCGATGAGGTAAGTCTTACCTTGCTACATACGTCTTCACGAAACACGTCCACCTGTAAGGCACAGGCAACCCTTCAGAAACCTAGCTTTTGTCCATGTTTTTTCTCATGACAGGGTTTCTCTGTCTAACGGCCCTGGCTGTCCTGGTTGTCCTGGAACTCACATTGTAGACCAGGATGGCCTCGAACTCAGAGAGATCCGCCTACCTCTGTGGGCGGGTATTGCATGCACCACTTTAATCCAGCACAGGTGGATTCAAGGCTAGCCTGATCTACCTAGCGAGTTCCGGAACAGCCAGGGCTACGTAATAGAGACCCTTCCAAAACAAAACAAAACCAAACCCTCACTCAGCCAGTGGGCAGAAGCAGGGTGCAGGCGTGTGCCTTCCTGAGTCAAAGATCTCGAGGTGGACTGGGCAAGTCCCTCTCCCAGTCAGTCTCTGTGTGCAGCCCGGGCCCCAAGCCAGCAGACTTCACACTAGCTCTCGGCTTCATTTCACCCCACTGGACCACGGCCGCCTAACCTACTCCGGGGGGATCAGGTGCTTCTGGCGGCAGGCTTAGGGAGCAGACCCCCCGACTTGATACGGGGCTAGGGGCCATCCGCGGGAGCCTGGGTCCGCTCCGAGCCACGCCTCTCTAATGCTTCCTTCCCCTCCCCACTCGAACCCACAACGCTCACCTTGGCTTGGGCTTCAGGATGGAGCCTCAGTGTGGCCATGGTCAGAGCCGGGGGCTGAGAGCCGCACGAGGAGCTGGGAGTGGGCAGCGGGAAGGGAAAGTGAAAGCAGAGCTCGAAACCTGCAGACACGGCCTTCCTAGGTTTGGGGAGTGGAGGGACTGGAGGGGCGGGGACAGCCTACCGAGAGGCGGGGGCTCCTCCTGCAGCCGGAGCAGCGTTTCCGCCCTGCGCTCATGGCTCTCCCCCTCGGTGCCCTGGCCCGTCTGCCAGCGCCCGCACCTCTGCCCCTTCCCACCCCCGCCGTCCATTTCCGGCCGCCCCCTACTTCTGCTAGGGACAGGGCAATAATAGCCTTGCTTGGGGGGTTTAAATCTTTTCTGATTTGGTGCAAGACCTGGTCTCTCCTCGCCTTGCCGGCCTGGTCCCCGGACTTCACCAGCATGCTCCCGCCCACCAAACGACAATGCCGAGCCGCTGGCACTAGCGGTATCCAAACTCCACGCAAAGCCAATGTGGCGCACTCTATTGCCCTATGAACCTTTTTCCTTCAGCAGGGATTCAAGCTTCTATGATAAAATCCAAAGGCCTTTCACAATCGCCTGTCTCCTCCATGTTCTCACTCAGTTCTCAGTTCAGACTCGGTCAATTTTTCGGAGATAATTCCCAACCACCATCCTTCAGAAAGTACCTTCCCGGCCTAGATTATTACAAGTCAGCCCGTTTCAGTAACCTCACAGCACCTGTGACTCCGACGTTAGCTATTTTTGTTTGTTCTGTTTTTGAACCAGGATAATATAGTGATTTAAACAGGGCCAGGCAAACTTTTTCTGTAAGGGCATAGTGTTAGCCATTTAGGTTTGGAAAGTGTTACTGTGTCTATAGGACCTACGTTGAGAGGAAGGCAGCCCACGAAATGAATTAGTGTGGCTGAGTTTCAGTAAAACTTATGGGCCAGAGATTTTGAGTTTCATGTTATTTTCACACATCACTTTTATTTATTTATTTTTTAAACTTTATTTATTTATTTGCCTTGGTGTTTGCCTGGAACTGGAACTACAGACAGTTGTTAGCTGCGATGTCGGTGCTGGGAATCGAACCTGGGTCCTCTGGAAGAGCAGACGGTGCTCTTAACCACTGAGCCATCTCTCCAGTCCCCACTTTTATTTATTTTTAAATGTTGGACAAAAAGGCAGGCTTGGAGCCTGGAGGTGGTGTCGCATGCCTTTAACCCTAGCATTCTGGAGGCAGAGGCAGGGGCATCTCTGTGTTGGAGGCCAGCCTGGCTTACAGAACCAGTTCCAGGACAGTCAGAGCTACACAGAGAAACCCTGTCTCTAAAAACAAAAACAAACAAAAGTTGTAGTAGATGGGGAGGTGGCTCCGTGGTTAAGAGTACTACTAATCAATTCCCCGCACCCACATGGCAGCTCACAACTGCTTGTAAGTCCAGTTCTGGAGGATTCAATCCTGCCTTCTGGCCTTCATAAGTACTGTACACATGTGGGACAGACACCCACACAGTAAAAACACCCATACACATTAAAAAAAAACCCAAAATATAATTTTCACAACTGAATAATAGGAACACTACTGAACTTAATGTCACTGGGATGTGGTAGGGATTGATATTAGCTGTGTGTATATGCACAGTAGAGTGCATGCGCACGTGAGTCCACGGAAGGCAGAGGTTATTGGTGTCTTCCTCAGTCTCTCCCCACCTTGTTTATTGAAAAACAGGACTCACACTACACCTGGAGCTCAGCCCTAGACTAGCTGGTTAGCAAGCACCCGGAATTTCCCTGCTTCCACTTCTGCTGCACTGGGATAACAATGCATGCTGCCCTGCCCAGCTCACTATCCAGGCTCCGGATATCTAAACCCTGGTCCTTATGTTTGCACAGCAAGCACTTTACCCATTGAGTCAACCCCCCAAAGTAATCATCTATATAAATAATGTATACACTCTTAGAAAAGTGCCTGGCGTGAGCAAGCACCATGCAAGCATTTGTTATTTGTGTGTTTTTCTCCTGCCTCCTCCAGAGCAGCAGAAGCGTTGTCTTGCTCCTGCAGCAGAGCTATGCTTGGCTCAGCACACCTTTGTGAGATGAATGAGCGTGCCAGTCTTATGAAATAGATGTAAAAAAAAAAAAAGTTCTGGTATGACTTGCCCAGATAGGTAGGCTCCTAAGGAGACTAGGAGAATCAGTGAAGAAGGCAGGAAAAACATAAGTAATTAGGTTGCAGGAGAAGCATCTGCTGAGGGAAGGCTTCTGTACACACCTAAGGGCAATTAGCAGCTTCTGCAGTACCATCCATCCCTCCCTTCACATCACAGCTCAGAAAGCTGGAAGTCTGCAGACCAGGAAACCCCGAAGGATGGAAGATGTATACAGGAAAACACATTCAAGGTCAACAACTTCAGGAAGTGACGAGGAAGAACTCAAGCATCTATCAGACTATTCTCTTACCCTTCTTACCCTGTCTAGGTCCCCAAAAGAGGAAAAAGAGCCAGAGCCAGGCCTGGTGTGCTTTTATTTTTTTTCAGTTGTGTTTGCGGATTGAGTGGGATCGGGGGAAGAGCCCGTGGCCTGGGATCCCAGGAGACCAGGGCTGGTGGTACCAGCTGCCATAGGTAAGGTACCAGGCAAAGGTGCCAACTGCAGCGCCCACCACCTTGTGGGTGTATTGATGGAAATAGATAACAGTGCAGAGCAGCAAGAAGTTCCAGAGACCCAGCAACAGCACATTGAGTAAAAAAACAAGACGCAGGGGCGCCCCAGCTGGTAGCCCGTGGGCCAGGTACTTGGCAAATACAGCCGCTTCCTCGGCCATGAGGAGGCAGCAGAAGGTGAGTAGGAAGGTGTGGGACGAGACAGTGTAGCCTCGCCACTGGTGGCCGGCTGCCAGGCAGCTCCGGCGGTCAGGCAGCTCATGCAACAGCAGGCCCTGGGGCAGAGGCTCGAAGCAGGAACCAGTCAAGTCCTCGATGAGTAGGAAGGCCCGTCCAGCCCCCCGCCAGACAGCTGCCCCCACCACCAGGCGGCTCAGGTGCCTGGCAGTCACTGCCACGCGTCGTGTAGCCAGGAACACCACCAGCAACACAAAGCCCCCCAGGAAGGTACACGTCCAGCCCCACGCTGAATTCACAAACTTTCTGTGGGCAGAAAGAGGGTAAAGCTAGTTGAGAAGACCTTAACTACCTGGATCCGTGTTGCACACATCATCGTTAGATCTTTTTCCAACCCCAGTAATTTCAACATTGCCCGTCTGCTTAGGGGACCACTGGGCATTCATTCTAGGGTCCACATTTCCTCCTAAGACCTTCCCCTGCACCCCAAGGCTCTGTTCCTCTCCCCCCTTCTCTCCCCCTGACCTCAACCTTCTAGCCTATTTTTAGTGTTCCGACTGGCAGCGGAGCAGAGGCCTGGAGAAGGAAGCTGGGATCCCAGTGTATGGGGAGGCAGCTCCCACGGACTCCAGTGGACTCACATGTTGAAGAAGTTGCCGTGGCTAGCGAAGATCGTCCGGGAGTTAACATGAAACTGCAGAAGGGGTCCAAAGATGACCACGGCTGCCAACCAGGCATGGTAGAGGCGCCGCAGGCAGGGGCTGCCTAGGAGGCGGGCGGCTTGTTCGCTTCCGAAGTATAGTAAGGCAGAGGCCACCCAGAGCAGCACCTTGACCAGGCATCCCAGCAGTGCCCGGACTCGGGTCCCGGCCCCCTGCCCTGCCCCCACCATCGGCCCCCGCTCCATCTTCCCTCCCCTCCCCGCTAACTGCCTGCTCTGCTGGGAGGCTGAGGAGGGGCTCGGACAAGGATAGGCAGTGACAGGTGTGGTAGACACAGGGCAGAGCCCTGTTGGCAGCTGGCAGGCAGGGAAGGGGGGGCAGTAATGGGCCAGTTTGAGTGCTGACAGCCGTCAGCATGAGCCTGGCCCTGGGTGTATGGAAGTGTGTCCCGACACAGCCTGTGTCCTTTCCTGTTAGCTCTGCGTCCTCAGTGCCAGCCATGGTCTAGATCATGTCTCAGGGCAAGGCCGGCTGTGCAGAGCGTGTGTCAGTCTGTCTGCTTGTCGTATTTCGGCCAGCTGAGGCCCATCTATCCTTAGCTCTTCCATGTTTCTCCTCCACAGGAAAATCTAGGCCATAAAACCAACCAAACCTCGATGCCTGTATTAGTGGGGTTTTCTGGAGGAGCAGAGCCGATAAGATCGATCTGAATTAAAAGGGACTTTATTAGAGTGGCTTACAGACTGCATGTGCCCATTTCCAATAATAACTATCTCCCTACAGAAAGGCTAACAGCCAGGTAGGTAGTTATTCAGTCCACGAGCCTGGATGGCTCAGCGGGTCTTTGGTCTATGTTAGAGTCCCCAAGAAGTAGGTTCTAATACTAGTGAAGGAATGTCTCAGCATCAGGATAGTTGAACTTACCAGGGAGAGTGAGGGCAAGCAGGCAAAAGCTTCCTTCCATGTCCTTTTAGCTGGGCTGCCACCAAAACATGTGGTCCAGGTTTATAGTGGTTCTTCTAACTTCAAATGATCTAGATTTAGGGTGAGTTGTCTTGCCTCAAATTAGCCAATCAAAAATCCCTCGCAGGTGTGAGCACTGCCTCCATTTTTAGTTAATTCCAGATGTGGTCAAGCTGACAATCAAGATCAGCCATCACCGTGCAGTAAAACAAACCAGGAGAGTTTATCTCTTAGCAAATGTGCGTTCTTTTCCTGGGCTCTGAGAGCAGGTGTGTACACAGGATGGTGTCATGGGCAGCATGGAAATGGATTCACTGGGTAGCTACTATAGTCCTGGTGACCTCAGCAGTGTAGCTAGGCTCTTGCACCCATCCAGATGAGGATCTCTGAAAGGCCAGGCTGTCCCAGGATGACTGGAGACATTGATGGTGGCAGAATAAACACACAGGGCTGTAACCTAACCGCTTATAGCTGTGTTCACGATGATAAGAATCAATGGGTGAAATTCAGGTGTCCTGAGAAAGGTAACTTGTATAGGATGATGGTGGCCATGGTGGGTGCTCAGAGTCCAGATACTTCCAGGTGATAGGTAAAGATCCTAAGAAAAACATACTCAATCTGTCCTCCATCAAACTTTAAATCTGACTGAGTCCCAGTCAGATCCCAGCACTCGGGAGGCAGAGGCAGGTGGATCTCTGAGAGTTCTAGGGCAGCCTGGTCTACATATAGATCGAGTTCCAGAACAGCCAGGGCGACATAGAGAAACCCTGTCTCAAAACAACAACCCCCCCAAAAAAACCCCCCTTAACTCAGTTCTCCAGTCAGTTCCCCCGGATCCCATGGTTTCCACAAACCTGGCCTCAGTCTGAGCACTGGGCAAGACTTACCTAAGAGGTGCCTGTTTCTTGGTAGCTAGTTCAAGATTGTCATCTTTTCCCTGTTCCTTAAAGCTGGGATTTCAGAGCAGTGACAGGCATAAGTGAACAAGGACATCTAGGCTGTGGGCCCAGTTTTGATTTGGGGGAACCAACTAGCCACCCTCTTCCTTTTCCTGCTATTGAGGAATCAAACGCAGGACCTCAGACATGCTAGTCAGGAACACCACTACTGAGTATACCCCGCTATCCTCCTTTTTTTTGGGGGGGGTGGGTGGGCAAGGTCTCATGTTTCCCAGACTGGCCTCAGACTTTCTACATAACCAAGAATGATCTTGAACTTCTGATCCCCTGTTTCTACCTCCTTCCTGGTGCTGAATGCTGGGGTTACAAATGTACCACCATGCACATTAGAACAAAACGTTTATTGTTTATTTCTGTGTGTGTGTGTGTGAGAGAGAGGGGGGGGGGTGAGGACATAGGTGGAGGTCAGTGGACAACTTTGGGAATCAGTTCCCCTTCTCCTGGGTTCTGGGGATCAGACCCAGTTTCCAGGAGCACACAGCAAGCCCTTTGGCCCACGGGATCATCTGGCCCGGCCCCACCCCCCAGTTTAATGCAGTCCTGGAGATCAGACCCAGGGAAACTGAGCTGTCTTTATTCTTCCTGGCTATCCTGAAATTGTAACAATCCTCCTACCTCAGTCTCCCAAATGCTCGACTAGCAGGAGTGTGCCACCACACTCGGTCCAGTATGCTTTTATGCTCAAAGAGCTTTTATTGGTCATTTATAACATCTTTGTAAGAAAACAAATTTGTAATCTAGTTTAAAATTTTTAAAGCTGGGCCTAATGGCACACCCCCTTTAATCCAGCACTTGGGAGACAGAAGCAGGCAAATTTATCTCTGAGTTCAAGACCAGCCTGGTCTACATAGTAAGTTCCAGGACAGGCTACACAGAGAAACTGTGCCTCAAAAACAAAACAAAAAGCCAAACTAATAATTAAATAAATAATAAATCCAGGTATGGTCTCATTATTTGTAATTACAGCACTCAGAAATTCAAGGCAGGATTGGTCTTGGTAATTAATGTAGGAGGGCTCACCTTGGGCGACACAATTCCCTGTGCAGGCAGTCCAGGTTATATATGAAAGGTAGCTAAACATAAACATGAACCAGTGGTGTTTCTCTACGGTTTCTGCCTTGACTTCCCTCAGTGATGGGCTGCTACCTGGAGTGTGAACCAAATAAACCCTTTCCTACTATAAGCTACTTAGTGTTGTTTTTACTGTATGTATGTTTTGCCTCATGTATATTTGTGCAACACTTGTGTGTCTGGTGCCCATGGAGGGCAGAAAAAGGTGTTCACTCCAGTAGGACTGGGGTGACAGGTGACTGTGAGCCTTGTGTGGGTGCTTAGAATCAAACCCAGATACTCTGGAGGAGCAGTGTGTACTCTAACCACTGAGCCCTGCTTAGAAGCTGGTCACAATAACAGGTCAATAGGCCAAGGAACAAAAGGACGGGTGAGATGAGAACTGAGCTTTGCTGTTTTGCTTTTGGTATGGTCCTGTCTTGTTGGAGACAGGCTCTCATATAGCCCAGGCTGCCTTCCAACTGCTCTGTAGCGAAGACCTTCAAATGGGATCCCTTTCTCGCTTCCTTCCACGTCTTAAGCACCGAGATTAGAGGCAAGCGTACTGTACCCAGTTTAATATGCTGGACAGTCTTCAATTATTTCACATTGGTTTATTGTGTGGACGTGTTCGGACCACAGTGTGTGTGTCTGGTCAGAGCACAACTGGTAGGAGTCGGTTCAGGGGTCGAACTAAGATCAACAGGGTTAGTCTTTCCGCCTCTACCTGCTGAGCAGCCGTCTGGCAGCCAGCTGTGGTGGTGTCTGTCAGCTTAGCTACCCGAGCTAGAGAACTGAGTAAGCACAAGTGGTCAAAGTCAGCCCAATGACACAGTGAGCTCTCCAACACTTCGGAGGCTGTGACAATCTGTGACCGCCCCCTTCAAATGCATGCCCGTCTTAAAAACTGCCCCAAAGAGCAAGATGTGTGAGGAAGGCTCTAGACTGCAGTGTGTGAAGAATGCTCCCTCCTCCGACTCTGGCTGCTCGACGGACGGTTACTGCTTAGTTGTGGGTTTGTGTCTGTGGGAGCTAAGTGGGAGGACAGCCTCTGAAGGTCAGCTCCCTCCCTCCCGACACCTGGTATCCAGCATGAGGTTCAGCTTTCAGTCTTGTGGCAGGTGTCTTTACGGGGTGAGCCATCTCGCTGGCCTAAGGAACTTGGGGTTGAGGGGGCTGGCTAGGGCTACTCAGGTTCTCTGGCTGTGCGTTCAGACCAACCCCTCTGCATAACGCACAGTTCCAGAGCACAGTTGACTCCGAATGCCTGGGTTCTAACAGAAAATGTGCTTATCTGCTGTCTCCAGGTCCAGGTCCATGTGACACTAAGTTTTTGTGCTGGAAAGACTTTTATAAGCCTTAATAAGTGACCATAGATTTTCTCTCATCTTGAGTCATCAAAGAAGTGTTTTCTATATAGAGCAGAGGCCTTTTTGCAGAAACTTTTATTCTGTTTTTCCTGAGACAGGTTCTCTTCTAATACAGCCTGGCCTCAAACTATGTAGCCGAAGGTGACCTTCAACTTGTCCTCAACTCTAAGTCCTGAGATTACAGCATGTGTTGTCACACCCACAGGGCCCGGATGGGAAAGGGAGAGCGACAGACACTGAGCCAGTTTCCCACAGACAGTTTATTGGGAAGCCAGAGCCGGTGAGGAGATGGAAGAAGTGGTGCTGTAGTCTCCTTTGTGGAAGCTGCTGGCTGCCAGCAATAACAGGACCCAATGGCCAGCAGGGCCACAGAGCTTCTGGAGACTCCGACCTCTGGGACCATAGTCTCTGATCTCAAAGTCCAAGCATGAGAGAAGACAT